>VNKC01000068.1:0-86135 GCA_008042775.1 Drosophila pectinifera
TTTTATTCTGAGCGAGGGTAGAGGATTCCTGCCAGGAATAGCTCTCACTTAACAGCCACAAGCCACTGGCCGGGTAATATGAGAGCCCCTCGAGTATGCAAATGGGGAAGTGGAATGTATCCATTTTGGTAGCCGGCATCTAAAGTCTAAAGCTTTTTTTAACTTCCGTGACATAATTCCAGTAGCCGCTGGCCAGCCACAGATGCGGTCAGAATAATAGCTTTGAAGGTGGCCCCATAAAATGTACTAAGAATGCTAAAAATATACAAGAACACAAACACTGAGTATAACTTGTGTTGCCCTGTGAAAAGCACTTGGGAAATTAGCTAAGAAAAATAGAAGAACTTTCCAAAAACTTGCGATTTTGAGAGTTTCCAGTTTCCAAAAGAGCCACTTGAAGTTGCCACTAATTTAGCCACCGCACTTGCACTTCTTGGCCAAAAAATAAAGAAGAAAGAAAAAGACGGTCAAGTCGCTAGGCCGCTATCCATCATCCGTCATCTTGGCATCTTGTTGACAGGAAAGCAGGGGACCCCGGCCAGGATCGGGCGGAATCAGCTAAGCTGATTTAAGCAGCTTTCCACTCAATGAAAGTTGGCAACAGAAGGCACAAACTCAAACAAAAACAACGGTGGCAGCATCGGCATCGGCATCGGAGGTGTCAATGACTCCAGTATCTCCACCTACCCTCTTTTTTGGCTAATGAAGGCGGACAGGGCTGCGCTTAAGTCAATTTGTGTTTGGCTCAGAGAGGGACAAGGGCCAGGATATCTTGGGACATCTCAGGACATAGCAGGACAGCAAAGTTCAGAGATGGCCAGGCGCGTGTTTCCGCTTAAAAGTTTCTCCGCTCTCCCCGCCGTATCTGTCGTTGTTTTTCCAGTTGCTGTCGTCAGCAATTGAGGCGCCCGAAATCCTCGACAGATTGTTGTTACTACTGCCCGTTGTGGTGTTGGCTAATTGCGATTTAATGACGATGACAATTTGATAAGAGGATTTGCTGCTGCAACCGACTATGCGCCACGTTGTCTCCTTTGAAATCAGCCAAAATAGATTCACCAATTGAATCAGCCATTTCGCTGGCACACGTCAAGAAAAGGGGAGAATTTGTGTTGTTTGTATTGGATTTAATCATCTGAAGTTGCTAGGGAATTACAGAATATTTATAAGCTGTCCAAAAAAATGCAAGGAAAAATGTTTAGACCCTAAATTACTAAATTTCTTTACTTTCAAAGTGTGTAGCATACTTTTAAACACCATTTATATTAATATAAATTCTCTTAAAACGGAAACCAAAAGTAATACACTTTAATAGAATGTAAAAATATTGGCCTATTTCTTTCGTATATTAAAATATTACATTGATTTTGTAAATTCTTTTTCAAAATCCAATCTGTGTTATTTTTGGTGTAAATATTTTCTCCCAGTGCACGCTTTAGACAATGCAATCACACGAGCATTTTACGGGCCGGCGAACAGAAAGAAAACTGCGTTAAAAAGCCAATGTCAGCAGCAGGAGAAATAAGGAGCAAGGAGTCCTGGGAGTCAAAGGCGGCGCCTGGCCGCAGACAATGGCTGTAAAATAACTAGAAAAATAGAACATGAATTGAAATAAAAGCGATAGTAATTGAAATCGAAAAACCGAAGAAATTCGATGCGGTATTGTCATTTGGGGAAACTTTCTGACTGTGTCATCACAAAGGAGCTACTCAGCTTGGAACTTATTCTTTGAAAATCGGCAGTTAGATTTTGTTTAAGCAGAAAATGTGATCGGATAGTAAGGTTATTTATTGGTGTTCCAGGGTTATCGGTTTTAAGGAGAAATAGTTGTATATATTTTTAAAGCTTAATTTCATGAAATATATACCTAACTTTTGCAGTTAGACTACCAAATTCTTAAAGCTTGAATTTTGATATTGGTAATTCTGCGAAACAAATAAATTATTAATTGAAGTTTTCCAGGAAAAAGGATTATTTGTTGACCTTAGAATTGCTGAGCTAAAATTTCTTAGAAAAGACTGTATAGAATTTTATTGATTTCTGGGTTAATTTAATATTTCAAATATTGAATTGCAAAATACGCTGGTGGATTAATTCCATGAAAAGCCCAATTTCAAACTCTGACAAGTTGGACGGCTAACTAAATCCCCAAAGGTGATATTTTACATGTCAATGGTGTGTTTATTTTGTTTTTTATATACACAATTTTGGGGTTTTTATTGCGGTTGCTCGTTCATTCGTCCAGGAGGATTTCCCCACAGGTTCGCTTTGATGTGGGTTGCAGTCGCCCATATATTTATAATTATTATTGGCATTTTCAAGGGTATATTCGGACCCTTTTTTGTGATGATGGCCCCGTGATAACGGTCGAGAGAGCCAGCGCCTTTCTTGTCAAATGAGTTTTGATAAAAGCAACGAATAAAGAGGCGAAAATTTGTCCCGGCCAAAGCAATTTGTTTGGCTCAGCAAAAAGTTTTCGCCTGTCACTTTCGCGCTTTCAATTAATGCGACAACTGTATGAGTATATACTATATATAGAGTCCTGTTTCCTTTTTGCCAGTCTGTCTTCTTTCCTTTCTGGCCAATACGTGACTTGCCAAAGAAGTCAATGACTCCGAGCGGGGCATTGTATTTGCCCGCTTTAAACTGCCACTTGGCCAGTTGCCACAATTTCGAATCAATTAATATGTTTCGGCCATCAAAGTGGCGTGTGGCGATAAGCTCGGCTTTGGCCCAAGTGGGTCTGCCAGAAGCTGGAAGCTTGCGATACAAACTCTTCACAAAAAATTTAATGTCCGCAAACTGTCATAAACTGTAAATGCACAGCCAGATCCATAAGTATAAGGACACGCTGGGAAGTGGCAGAGATACTCTCGTTGCAGATGAGGGAGGGGAAGGAAGTCAAAGAGCTGTCAGGCCAAGAATTTAAGTTCGACGGGCTCCTTGGAGCCGGCCCTGAGCTCTGAGGGACCACGTGCTGAGTGTGATATCTTACACGGCAGATAAAGTTTATGGCTAATAAAAGGAAAGTCCCAACAATTAAAGGAACAAGCTTTAAACAGATTTATTTAATTTCATTTCAAAAGAGCCACATTCTATTTAAGTTTGGTAAAAAACAGCTATGCTGGAATTGACAAATTATTATTATATTTCTTTAAGTGCTGCAATTTTGGTTTAAATAATTATTAAATTCAGCAGGAAGAAACTAAATATTTATTATGAATACTTCTCTTTTTCTGATATATTTATTACATTTTGCTTTGAATTTTTACCCTCAAACATATTTATTTTTTAATTTTTAACAGACAACACTTGACACTTTGAACTCCCCTTTTTCTGGGTTCATTGCTTTAACCTTGTTCTTTTTTTCCCCTGGCTTTGTCAAACATTTAAGACCCAACAAAAGCCAGCTGTTCTTTTTGGCCAAGTGCAAAAGTGTCCTGCAGGCTGGGAGCGGAGTGAAACCAGAAAGCCAGCAGTCGCTTGTTCCCATGAAGAACATACGTATAAAGTATAAATACAAATATCCGCCCAAGAATATATACGTATATGGCCGTGTGCACATGAACAACCCGTTGGCACGACATATCCTGGCCCATTCCGCAGGCTAAAATCTCTGGGGGGCCGCAGCAGCAGGGGCAGAGGGGGGCTGCTGCGCTGCCTGCAGCTTTCATTAGTTCAATGTCAATGTTGTGTTTTGTGATCCTGGCAGCGGTGTGTGCGTGTGTGTGTCATTTGTCTGGTTGGTTTTTTAATTTTAAGCGCATGTTGGCTGTTGTCCTTTGCTCCGCCAACTTCCACCTGTCGTGTGTCTGCTGATTAAATGAGAATCACCTGCAGGTGTCCTGCATTAGGACCCACTGCTGTTCCCACTACTCCCTACTTCGCAGCCAAAGGGAATGCAAATGGAACTGGGTATCTCTTCATCGTGTTGCTCAGTGGGAACAGCAAATTAAATGAGGTGAGACGAGGCGCAATCGATATCCTGATGGCGAATGGAAGTTAGGGTCTTAAAGCGGCTTCCTTTGAGTCGGGATATCAAATTTCCTTTTCTCGGAAAGCAGCCACAACACGTGCTGGTGGTTTGGATACACTTTAAGCGGGATTTTTAAAAAATAATAATAATATAAAGATATAAATAAATACATTTTATAAAAGGACAAAATACTCTATATTGTTTCGAATAAGTTTAGATTAATTTACGCTTATTTACGTCCATCAAAATCACATTAATATTATAAATATTATATTATAATAAATAATAAAATAAAAGCAATAAAGGTCTTGGATGATCTTGAAGGTTTTGAGCTTGGAAAAATATATTTGAAGAGTGCAATTTCTTAGAGAAATAGTAGACTTGATATTTAATGATTAGTAAATCAATTTAATGTATATTAATTTACTAATATTATATAAGTTAATTCTTAAGCCTCCTATATCTTTAAGAAATTACAGTTAATAATAAATTTATATATATCTGTTACTTTAAGTTTATTTAAACATTTATTTTACATTTCATCCTTTCGGTATAGTGTGCCCCAAGTATCCTAAAGTTGTCTTTTGGTGTATTATGGCCACTCTAACACAGAAACACTTGCATTTCATATTTAATAGTGTTGATAGCTTTAAGCTTAATATTTTGTTTATAATTCATTTCTCTATAAGATTTTGAATGGTACATTTTGAGTTATTTTTCCGAATCAAAAGCCAAGTCTTTTTAATTAATTTTTAGACCGTCCATTAAATAATTGACCAATCATTACTTTCAGTGCTCTCCGCTGGAAATTAGCTTTACTTCACGGACAGAAATTAGGCTAAGAGTGCGCCTATTTCTTGCTTTAGCTCTTACGCAATTTGGCCAGAACAGTCGTTTTGGCCAAGGAAACACGATCCGTGTGCCGTATGCAAACTTTATTAATTACGCGCCCCAATGACCAGTGGCAGGAGGTGTCCGGTCCGACTAAACTTTGGCTGTTTACTATTTGTTCCTCAAATTGAGTTTCCCTGCCAATTGCCTTCTCGTGCCATTTGCACCAGACGCAAAAATCAAACAAAAGTTTTTCAAATTATAAATTCAACAGATTTCATTCGGAAAATCAACAGGACCAGCATGTGGCAATAACAAAGAACAAAACCCAGTAAATAAAACATGAAAAGCTGTGTTTGCCTTGCCAATCCGAAAACAGCCAATAAAATGCATAAGGATTTCATTGCAAAACAGCAAATAATCAAATTGGGTTTCAGTTTCGTTTCAGGGGACGTATTTCCATCACTTTAAAGAAACCCTTTGAATGATTTTTCAAAAATATTTAACAAGAGATTGTAAAAGCAATAGGCTATTTGTTAGGCAATCTGTTGACACAATTTTTATTAAATAAAAATCAAGGAATTAAAAAAGGATTACATGCAGAAAACGGGTGATGTAACGATAAATATTTGCGAGGACATTTATTCCTTTACAAATTTGTTATTCAACAGATTTTGGTTTGTTAAGCTTTCAATCACAAATTGTTGTTCAACATATTCATGTTTGTTAAGGATTTTTTGTTGTGTTTTTCCTTAAATTAAGCTTACATGTTGATGTTAGCTTTAGGTTTGTAGGAATTTTGGTTACCCTTATTTTGTTAAATTTCTCTAATCTCTTATTAATAAGAGTTGACTTTATATTTTAATTTCAGCAGAAGAGAGGTTTGCCAGAGGTTCCACAGTTATTTCCAACAGGCTCTGGCTTGCTTTTCTAAAAATTTTTCTAGTTGTTTTTGTAATGTAATAACTTAAAGGTTTTTATTAATGGCTTATTACAAAACCAGGTTTTTGTTTAACACTTCTTAGGGAATCTGGCCACACTAAAAAGTGTTACAAAATCAACACTCTGCAACACCTTGGCAGTGTCACCCTAATAAATAATGGTTAAAATAAGAAAATCAGGCTTGTACGCAGCTTGCGTCACCCTAATTAATATAGAATTAATTAGAAGCCATATGGCAAATGTCAAGTGAAAAAAAATCACATATTCAAAAGCTGCTAAGGAACCAAGATATTTAATTTCACTGAAATTCAGTTTCTAAACAATTGCATAATGCCAAATCACCCTATAACTAGCAGGAACTTAACTGAGCAGGAACTCTCGAGTTCAACTCCTCCGCCACTGGCGAATATTGGACTGTGCAGCACTCGCAGGATGAACGAGATGCGTAACCGGCGCTTTAAGCTGCCCAAGAAGCTGGTGGTGGCCTGCTCCATGGATGACGAGTTGTTCGTGAAGCGTTCACAGTTCAGCAAGGGCGGCTTAAAGGTCCTCGCAGAAGACCAGGGGAAGGAGGAGCAAGCCGATAATAATGGGATGGCCGACCTGGAGGTACCTAACTCCATAACCGTTGCCCAGAGGTTTGTTATCCATTCATTATTTATAAAACAAATGATATATACCCTTACCTTTCAGGCTGATCAACTTTCTGAAGGTGGACTCATCGCACCGCTGGATCTGGCACGAGTTCGGGGAGTCCTTGGTGGACTCGGCCATCCTGGGGGGGGCCTACGACATGGGCAGCTTCATAACCGAGTACTGTCCGCAGCTGAAGACTCGTCTCCTGCCCCGCCGCTCATGGCAGCTGCTCCGCCGCAGTTTGGGCAAGGCCCGTCGCTTCTCCCCGGCCTTCATTGAACTGGAGCTCAAGGAGCTGGAGCGCTCGCGTTGCTGTGTGCGCCAGTTGCAGCAGTCCAAGGTGGTCAGGCGGGAGGATCGTTCTTTCTTGGAGCAGATATATAAGCGGGTGCCCAAGCCGCTGGCCGGCAATGCCAAGGTCAGCTGCTACCTGCAAGGACGCGCCCACATGGGCATCATCGATGGCGTGGTCATTAGCTACGAGCCGGAGGATAGCACTTACTTGGTCCGCTTCGTCATGAATGGCAAGTCGGCTGTATTCTGTCTGCCCGACTTCCGCATCAAGTCGGAAGAGGCCTTCATTGGCCTGCCGCTCTTCAATATTATGAAAGCCATCGATTCCAATAGGGAGATTTTCAGGAATGAGTCCATTGTCAAGGGGGATTACAGCAGCAAGCTGCTGGAGTCCATTGTGCAGGTGAGGAAGCTATTGGCTATAAAGGAGAAGGCTGTGCAGGAGATTTCTCAGAAGAACCAGGAGTATGAGGGCGGCAAGGACTCCTCCTCCGGCAGCTCCCATCGTCGCGATGCCAAGACAACGTCCCAGCGGGAGAAACTCCAACGCTGCTTTGCTACCAACATGATAACCCTGCACCGTGTGAATGCCGACGTCCTGGCACCGATGACTGTCCTGCACGAGCACTTGGCGCAGTACCGCAAGGAGCTCGAGGAAAATGAGGCTAAGATTAATACCGCCCTGGAAAGCTACGGCAAGTGTTGCCATCAGGCGGAGGTGGATCTTCAGTTTGCCGAGAAGAACAAGTCCCTGAAGCTTAAGACGTCCTCCACCAGGGACTTGGTCCAGGCTCTCCAAACTATACTGTATGTCACCGGCGAGTTGGGTCGCCCCAACAGTGCCGACATGCTGCTCATCCTGGACAACCTGATCTCTCACATGTCGAAGAGTCTTCCTCCTGCTCTGAGTGCCCAACTTATGCGGATGATGGCCTTATTGCAGCCACTTCGCCAGCGCATGATAGATGTATTCCAGATCGTTCCGAAGGAGAAGCCCACAGAAGGTGCCCCGCAGAAATCCCCACAGCGGTCCATGGAGGAGGCCTTCATTCGGAACCTCATTGCGGAGGCCCAGCCAGAGGATACCTTTGTCAACCACCTGACCAACATATAACAAGCGGAATAAAGCCTTTCTCTTATTTATGGCTCAATTAGCCGGATGTCGGAGTGTCATGTGCATTGGGAGCCAGTAGCAGCTCAACAAAGTTTCCTCCTCCCTTCCAGAAGTTGCGACATTGTAGAGTCCTCTTGAAATCCCATATCCTTGGTGGGAGTAGGGGTCATTGGTGGTTTAGAGGCACGTGTTCCTCGTATTTCTCTGGCAGGTTCTCCTTTAAATACGCAGAGGTTACCAGGGGCACGTTGGCGAGGAAGTCAGCCGTAAAACAGTTGACAAATTGGCAGCAAATGAGTAATGCATATGTGAACGGGAACATTAGGGCTGCACATTGAATAAAAATGCTACCAAGAGGCTTTTTAAATTTTAAATAAGGTCTTTAATATAGGAACTCTATTCAATTTATAATTACTTAATTCATTCAAAAAGGCTTTGTAATTGTATTGATTAATTTAAAAGGAGCTTAAACACCTTCCCTATTCTGAAATATTTTCTCAAAATAAGTTTATAAAAGCATCTTTATTTTCTTTCTTTAAAGTTATTAGTCTAAATGATGAAAATGTTTAAAAAAGCCTTCCAGAATAGGTTCTAAAATAGTCCTTTTAGAAGCCGCACTAAATGCCACATTATTTCATGCCTTTGCAGCCTCAGTAAATCAGCATTTAAAGTGTTTTCTATTTTTTAATTACCAGATGGATGCACTGTGCTCGTAAATTGTGTGGGCTAAGTCAGTTAGTTCCAAGGAGGAACTTCGCAACGCCCATGTGGCCGCCATAAAGACATCATTAATATGCCTCTGGCTGCACTGCGTCCCGGGGTAGAGAACGATTGGCAAAGGAGCTGATGGCGTGTGTCCTGCGGGATGGGACACTGGCCATTTGGCCAGGGGATTGGCACACACACACACGCGAGCCGGGCAGGATGTGCGTATCCTCCGTGGAATGCTCTCTCGGCTGACTGGCGACTCGTAAATATTTATAATGCGTTGAAGCTGCAGGGGCGTCGACTGCTCTTAGAAATTTATGGAGCCCAGAGACTGTGAAGATTACAACGGTGCTGGATATAGGAGTCAATAAACTATATTTATTAAAGGGAATAATTAGAATAAAAAAATTTGCTATTGGTAAGCAGTAAAGAGGTTCCTTGAAGAATATAATACCTATTAAATGTATTACATTAAGTAATTGATATACATGATTTAGCTTGGGAATTTTAGACCGTTTTGACCGAGGCCTTTGTATGCTTTGGACTTTGTTTCTCTAAAAACATCCTATAGAGGACTATGAATTTAATATATATAATAACTAAGGTTATTTAATAGCTTCTAATTGTATCTAAATACATTTTACTACAAGTATCTTTTTTATCATTGAAATCTAAACTAAAACTAATTTTATTTATTTTCCTAGGCTTCTATTCTTCACCTAAGAACCACCTTTAATATTTTGACCTCATCTGTAGGTATACAATTTAAGGAAATTTTCACTTAAAAATTAACTTGATTAATGAATTCGAAGTATCTTTTTTCACTCACCAAATTCCTGCTATACTATAACTACACCACTGGAAAAATAGCCAGTCGGGCGGCAGTTGACTTCAAGGATATCTCCCCCCGCAGGATAAACAAACCAAACAAATGGCGGCGAATAAACGTTAAGTTGGACTACGACGACGAGGACAACTTTATCTGGACTTGGCCCAAACTGGCTGGAGTGCCAGGAGATAGCCAAGGGAATGGCCACGCGTGCTAAATGAAATTCAATATGCCGGCGACTTACATAATGCATTCGAGATGACTAAAGTTTTTTGTTCCGTTGACACTTGATCATTAATTATATTTGCGCGTGGCGGGGCATCGCTTATAAGTATATGGAATTGAATCAATACATAGCAGCTTAAGTGGCAACCTACATAAGTGTTCCGAGTATATATCGGAGCAATCGTATAAAAGCGAAAACCTAATTGATTAACGACGCTGAAGGAGGACGGCTGTGGCGGATGCGGATGTCGGACGGATTAAGCCAAATAGAAATAGAAACAGCTAAGAAACTTTCGCCACAAGCCGCTCAATTTGCTTTATTAAATTGCCATCTATGGCCCGGCCTCCTCCGCTCGCTTATGTCATGGGGTTCCAAAAATTGGGTCACCAAGTGCCGCTGATTAGAAAGCCTTTGCTCAGAACTGGGAGTGAAAGTGGAAGTGAAAGTCGCAAGTGAAACAGAAAGTCCAAGTGGGCGTGGACACATGCCACTTGACTTGAGCTGTGTTGCCCAGAGCTAACCATTTATGACCGTGGTTTCCGGCAAGTTTTGCTGGCATTTCTGCGGCCGAAACTCAACGAGAGGATACCTTAATTTCAGAATAAAGGATTTTTTTTTAATTCTGACTCGGTTTCTGTTTACTGAATAAAATTCTCTGGGAGTTCCGAGAAAAATTTTACATGCTGAAATTAAGACTGGTAATAAATTGTCTTTAGGAAATTCTAAAGGTTAATAAAGTCTAAACATTTTTCTATTTATTATCTAAAAATTTTGTACTTTAGTACCTTACTGCTTAAATTTATATTATTTATTTTCTTAATTAATATATTATATATTTATTTACCTAATTAATCTGTTGATTTATAAATAGGTTTGTGAAATCAGTCCTAGAAGTTGAGAATGAAATTGCATATTCTGGAATATTATTACTTATGCTTATTATTATAATAAAATAGTAAATATCTCTATACATTTAATATTTATGAATTACATGAAAAGCTTACATCATTTATAAACTGCTTAAATTTAATTCATTCACCATTTTTTATGTTAATAATAAATGCTGCCATTTTAATTTCCGCCACTCAAGCTACATTTTATGCTGCCTACTTTTCTGGGCCTGTTGATTTTGATCAGCTTATGGCCATTAATGCATAATTGGTCTGCTTGAAAAGGCTGCATTTTCTGTCGGTTGCATATTCAATGTAAAATAATATTGCCTCTCTTGGGTAATGAACGTGAGTGTGTATAAGTTTTTGGGCATAAAGCTGAAAGAGAACCATTTTGTGGGCATGTAAATCAATTCCCGCCAGTCCCACCCACGCGATACACACACCGGAAAAATAGGATATAGGAAATATAAGTAATAAAATAAGGGATAGTAAGTATGGAATTTTAAATAGCATACGTGGGAAGCTCAATAATATTTATTTAAGTTATAAAATAAATAAAAATATTTGTAGAAATATAAGAAATTAAAAAGTAATTAATATAAATTAATATGGATTATAAGAAAATCAATAGAAAACAAATGATTTATATACTTTATAAATATTAAGCTGAAGAATTTATTTATAACAAAGAGAAATTATACAAATTAATGGATAGGAAGAGGAGAAATTAAGCTGAAGAATTTATTTAGATCAAAAAGAAGTCTAGAAATTAATGGCTAGAAAGTATGGAATTTTAAATAATATACATGAGTAGTTGAATAATATTTATTAAAGTCATATAATAAATAAAAGTATTTGTTGAAATATAAAAAAAATAAAAAATAGTCAATTTAAATTAAAATAGATGAAGAGAAAATCAATAGAAAACAAATGATTGATTTACTTTATTAATATTAAGCTGAAGAATTTATTTAGGACAAAATGCCAGTTGTTATAGTCTTCTATTATTTATTATCAGAGATATACATTGAGTTCATAAATTATTTAAAGCATTTTAGCAGCTACAAAAATATTAAATTTTGAATTTAATTAAATGGGAATAGCAGAAAATCGTAGCCAATTTAAATGATGTTTGTTCTAAACGAAACTGGTGAATAATTAATTTTCCCAGTACATTTGTTTGTGTGTCCCGTCACACATGTGTGTGCAAAATGATTTATGAAATGGCCAGCGCTTTGCGGCGGGGTCCGTGTGAACCGGAATCAGGACCCTGGCCAGGGGGTCAGCGGCCAAGGGGGCACGAGATGCAAATGTGCAAGTACAACAACAACAGGGAAATAAAGGCAACACTAAACACAAACGCAAAGAGCGGCAGCCAAAGTAACTGCAAACAGTGGAGAAGGAGGAAAATGGTGAAAAATGAGTGGAAAAACAAGGGACAGCCGGCCGGCGGCCTCCATTCCATGAAAGCGGAAATAATGGCTTAAGTTTTAGTTACGCGTTCGCCTGCGTTATAAATTACAATGATTGACGTTGCGTGTTGTGGCCGCCGTAGGCTTAATTATGCCTGAAATATGTGTCACTATTTATTTTGAGTGTTGAGCTGTGAATCGATGATATGCGGAAATATTTAACCTGGACCTGGCTGTTACTTTCCAAGCGAAAACGGCGTGTATATGTGGGTATATATACCAGGATTCTGGCTTTCACAGCGGCACAGAAAAACCAACCGGCAATTAGGAGGCATCAATAGGCACCAGCAAGCCTTTCAGCCCCGTTTTTGTGGCAAGCCAATGGGTTGTGACACAAACATATTGACGTTGGTAATTGGAACGGAAAATGTCAGAAGAGTTGGCTTCTCGGTTTCAAAAGATTCCTAGAAAAAGTGCCTAGAAAAGGAAGTATAGAGTATCTAAAGAGACAATCTCGTTTAATTAAGGTTAAATCAAATAATTTGTTCGCTTAAATCTTAAGCTTCAATAATTTATATAATTTCTATATTCTACGCATAAAATACATTTAAATTTGTATTTCCCAGGACCCAAGCAGAGATAATTAATCCATAAAATCAAACAATACTTCATATTTGAATGGTTTCCCAGCAATTCTTGCTAAATGGCACTTAATTTTGCTTACTAAGACACAAAATCTAAGCACTGAACAAATACACATTTGCTAGCCTTGTGAATGGTTCCACAATCTCGTCTCGTCCTGCTGAAAGGCGGAGCGCTTATTTATTCAACTGCAAAATGCTCTGGCCTCGGACTCAATGCTATCTCCCCTAGTACATTTCCATGTTTGCTCGGCTGTCAGATCTTGGATCTCTCAAATGAATTTCGGGGACACTTTTGACACAAATTATAATGTGTTGTAATTTGGTTTAATGTATGCACACTGAAACCAGAGCCGCCGCCCGGACGAAAGTCCTTTATTGCCGCCCCCCAAGGCTTCGGCTTCGGCTTCGGCTCTGGTATTGTGGCATTGTGGCATTGCTCATACGCAGCGTGAGCCAGGGCCATGGTCGATGTCGACAAGGGCTGGCCCTCACATTAAGCCAACCAGTTTGGCATTTACATGTACTGCAGCTGAATAAGGTGAACAGATTGGCATTCAGTAGGGGTTTAATTGTTGAGTGGACAACTGCAGTTAATATAATTATAAATGCATTCAACACGCTTCACAAAGGTTGATAAAAATGAGGACAATCCCTGGAAAATTAATAAAATTAAAAGGCATAAGATATCAAATTAAAAGGTTAATTTAATTATATGTGCCTTGAGTTAAGTAACCATCTCCCTCAATGGACTCTTAAACATTTTTCAGCTGCGTCTGCACTTGGAGGAGGCGGAGACATGAAGGACATGCTGAAGGATCTGCTGTATCTTTGCCCTGCATCAGACATGTATTTCCGCCTTTCACTTTGCAACAGAATTCAGCATCGTATTTCAGTCCTAGACTGAGCACTGTGGACTGTGGACTGAGGACTGAGGACTGAGAGTTGTTAAACTACTCGAAGGCACGAGCGCATAATTGTCTGTCGCATTTATGGAAATCTCCCTGGCAACGGAATGTGCCTCATATTTTCCATTTCAACATTTTCCCCCTTTGTCAGGTTTTGCCTTATTTGTAAAACAGCAAAACGATTCAATTGTGCTTAGGCAGAAATGCAACAAGAAGGCTTTCGAGAAAAACAGCCTGTCCATCAGTCACCACTCAGAGGAGATTATACTGGGATCGAGTTCGAGGGTTTATTGAGGGCATATAAGTGGCACAGGTACTTGAGGAATTTATATACATTTCCAGACAAGATTTGAGGGGTATATTACATTATATTCCTCCGAAAGAATTTTATAATAAATATATAAATAAGTATATATTATAAAGTAATATAAACCTTTTTAAAAAAGGAGGCCTTGTTTACTACATGATTCTGAGTAATTAAAGTACCATAAAATTAAAAGTAAATTATATAAAAAAATGCCTTTATTAATATAGTACTTTGTAGGGTAAAGTCCTGTTGAGTCCCAAACAAATATTGACCATTCCCCAGAGACAGATAGAAGTGGCAGTGGCAGCAGCCAGGGGCAATCCATTCTCAGCAAATAATTGCGCCTTGTGACCCAGCTGATGATGCTATCTCTGGATGATTTATTTGGCGATAGCGTATAATTTAAAGTTGTTCCTGCGAGTCCTGTCAGGGGTCTACTATCGAGGGCCTCTTCCTGGATTTTAGCAGTTAAAAGAGCGCACTTTAGTTTGATTTAAACAACTGTCGATGGCCCGAAGTGTTAGTGGTTCGCAGTCGCCTTGATTAGCATATAAATCAAGTGGATTTGTTTATATATTTTTCCTTGCTTCTTGGGGCAAGCCGTCGTCTCGAGGTATTAATTAGGGAAAACAGACGGAGGCCCCAGGGTTCGCGAAATTAACTTGGTCTTGTAAACTTCATAAAAAGTTTCAGGCTTTGGTCTCGGTTCGGCTTCTTGTATTTTTTTTGGGTCAGCGGAGAAGTGACTAAAAGTTGGGCAAACTTTGCCCTCAACATTTCATTTGTTACTGTTGCTCTCGATGTCTGGCGATTGGAACTCGCTTGTAGCTTTTCCCCACTGAGCTTTCCCTCTGTAAAGTGCATTCCTACCAGCTATCAGGGTACATTTAGGTCTAATACTCGAATAAATTGAAATCTATAGGCAAACGGAAAAATCCCAGGAGCAAATTGAGCACACTCCTTAGGCATCGCCCACTGGTTCACCTTTCCTGAACTCTTGCCCAGGTAAACACGAAGCAGCATAAACATTTTTGTAAAACCAATTTGTGGCCCATACGCAGGAGGTAGGCGCTTCAAAGGGAGTATTTTTGGGTCATTTTGCATAGTAATTAGCCGAAGATGGGTTAAACAAGTTTAGATAATTGAAATTAAAATTAAATTAAGCAATATTTCAAATTTTAATAAGCTAAGAAGAGCTTAGAATATTTTGTGAGGCCATGGGAAAAACGATTTTATTTGAATTTGACTTGCTTTTCTAAAGTATATTTGTGTTTATATAATTTGTAAATAACTGTCTTATAAAAAACATAATTTTTTCTTAACTTAAAATATTGTTGTTGCTCTTGTCATACAAGAAATTTAAAAAAGTTTTTGTAGATTAATTTATTTTCCCTTTATCTCATTATTTAGATTGCTTTTAATTTGAGAGTTAAAAGACTTAAACTAAATGATTTTAAACGATTTTAAATGGCTTTTACTTATTTTAATTAATATTTTAAATAGTTCTAAAAGATTTTAAATAAATTTAAATGATTCTAAATCAATTATAGCAATTTTAAATTAATTTAACTGATTTTAAATAATTTTAACTAATATTAAATGATTTTAAGTAATATTAAAAGATTTTAAATGATTTTAAATGGTTTTAGCTGATTTTGAGTTAATTTTTACGATTTTAAATGATTTTAAAATGCATTTAAATTGTTTTAAATGGCTCCAACTGATTTTAATTGGTTTTAAATGATTTTAATAGGTTATAACTCATTTTATTTGATTTAAAATGATTTCAAATTATCTTAAATGAATTTAACCAACAGAAATTATATTGAAACATTTTAAGAAATTCTCATAAATTAATCTAGGAGAATAAACTCCATCCTTCCTCCTCAAAAATCCATATATTTCCTTAACAATTAATCCACACTGTACCAAATATTTACCTACGTGTACATTAGAACTTCCTCATTTAATAACGGAAATCTAAAAGAAAGCATTGTTCGTTGGCCGGGAGAAAAAGCACCAAAAACTCTCTCGTTAGCTTTTAAATTTTCCCCTCAGGCAACTCCGCTAAATTCAGCTCTTTTTGCCAATTTGCTTTGCTTTTTTAAAGTCCTGCGGGGAAAAGTGGAAAGAGCAGGACTCCACTTGACCGGCGGCTGTTCCAGCACGTGGGCCTCATAGAGCTCGAAAAATGCGTTAAACTGCCAGAAAGCCGCTGGGAAGGGAGATTTAATGAATTTATGTCAAGGTGCGGCTGAATCTGGTCCACGTTTCTGGACTTAGCTTCGGGATTCAGCTGTTCCAGTGGCACTAAGTACCAGATTTGGGCCTTCCCGCTCCTCGAAGGCGACATGGCGTTGTCAACAATAAAACTGAATGCCATTTTAATTGGCGCAAGGGGCCCAGGCCAACTGACAGCCCGGGGAGGAAGTGCACTGGAAAATTATATTTTAAATATTAAATTTATTAAGAAATCTATAATAAATTGTATTACCTTAAAAATGTATAACTTGAAGCTTATATTCATGAAGTTTTACTACCATTTAATCTGTTAATCTTGTATAAAATTTAATTCTGAGTTAGTTTGCCAACTTCTGGTTAAACTTTAAATAGAATAATACAATTTTTATATATCTGTTCCAAGGATGTCAGGGCGAAAATTCATCCCCAAACGAGAGAAGTGGCTCCCCAGGGAGGTTGGCTCTCGCCCTGGGGGTGGTTCCAACCCCAGAAAACGTGAAACTCGCCCGGTATTCGCCGCTTGACTTGACCTTCACTCATTGCGCACAATTAAAAGTTGTCCGCGACGTTTGCCACGCCACCGAACCGCAACTTGGTCCTTTCCATTTCCCGCCGTTGCCATTTCCCTCGCTGGCGTTTTGGCCAAATAACAAATGTGCAAAGTTTAGTGAATTAAATGCGTCGCCGATGACATTGCCAGGCGCTCTTAGGGAGGACTCCCTGGGCTATGCCTTGCCTTGCCTCTGCTCCAGACTCCCGGCCAAAGTTTCAATTGATTCGGACAGGCCACATCCGTAACCGCTGGAAACTAATCTAGTTCCGAGCCCCTGGACAGGATTCGGTGGTTTTGTGCCACTTTGGGACTCCACTTCAAGGTGCAAAATGGAATTCTAAAGCATTGGAAGTCAATTAGGATCTCTTTTGTATAGCAAGCAGACTGTCATGCTTAACTACTCATTCTTTTAAATAATTTTCCATCAAGTCTGGGTTAAACTTCACACCGAATTCCATATGAATCTCGCCCTGAACCGCAGCTTCCAGAGAGCCGGCTGCCAGTGCCTGAGCCTGAACAAGAACAGTGTGTTCCAGTGGCTGAAGTCCTTCGATACCATCATCTACGGCGCCGATGGAGTCCTTTGGCGGCATGACAGACCCATAGAAGGAGCTACCGAGACCTTTAATGCCCTACGTGCCCTGGGCAAGGATGCCTATATCTGCACCAATAACTCCAGCCTTTCAGGGCAGAATTTGTGCTGGAAGGCCCAGAAAATGGGCTGCCTTGTGGGTCCCAATGAGGTCCTTTCCTCTGGCCGGGCTTTGGCTCGCTTTTTGCAGGAGAAGAGATTCAAAAAGAAGGTATACGTGGTCGGCGGCCAGGGCATTGTCGATGAGCTGAAGCTGGTGGGTATTGAGAGCCTGCCTTGGGCTCCTCCTTCGGTTCAGCAAGTCCAGGACTTGCCATTGGATCCCAATGTGGGCTCAGTGGTCGTCGGCATGGATGAGGACTTTAACTCGACGAAACTAACCAAGGCCAGCTGCTATCTGAGGGATCCGAAGGTCATGTTTGTGGTCACCAATCGGGACATGGCTTTGCCGGCGGCTCCTCCTGGACGCCTGATTCCCGGTGCCGGGTTTATGGTGGCTGCCATACGGGCCGCCACCCGAAGAAGTCCCCTCACCTGTGGCAAGCCCAATCCCTACATGTGCCTGGATATGATGCGGCAGGGAATCATACAGCCGGAGCGTACTTTGATGATAGGAGATACGTGAGTTAGTACTGGACTTTGGGGAGAACTTATGTGGACATTCCTTTTCCAGGCTGCACACAGACATCCAGTTTGGCCACAACTGCGGCTTCCAGACTCTTCTGGTGGGCACTGGGGTCAGCACTTACCAGGATGCCATTGTAGCTCAGGCTTCGCAGGATCAACTGCTGTCTCAGCAAGTTCCCGATATGTACGTTCCCCAGTTGTCCAGTCTCCTGCCGTTCTTGTGTCCTCGAAATAGATAGGCTGCCTTTTGAATAATTTTTTAAATTGTGAATAACATTTGGAAGGGAATAATATAATAAAGGCTTTAAAAACAATAATAAATATTATTTAAAGAGCCCTCTTAAAAGGTAAATAAACAACAGGTTTACTGGGGACTGTTGCTCCGTATGTGATCTAGGCAACCCGGAATCCTTTAATCATACAACCAGTCAAGATCCACTCAAAATAACTCCACTCCAAGTCGGAGTCAGTAACTCATCGTAGCTCCTGGCTCTTTCCAACCAGATCTTGCATTTATATTTCCACATTATAACCACGCGCAACCATGGACGACAACGAGGACGAGCTGGAGGAGCATCCTGAGGGCATGATCCTCAGCGACGACAGTGTCGAGGAGGAGGAGGTTGAGGGCCCGGAGGAGCTGGTGGAACCGGTGGAGAGCTGGGAGTCCTTCAACGAGCATGTGGACGGCCTGATCTTCAACGAGCACTGTGACAAGACGGTGCGGAAGCTGGACGAGAGCCGGCTGGACATCCTCAACCGAGTGCGGCAGCAGTTCCGCGAGGCACCCAAGGGCGTGGCGGAGCGCTGCAAGGCCCAGAAGTCGCCCATTGACCAGCAGCTGGAGCTGTCCGGCGAGCGGCTGGATGAGCTGGTGCGCTTCGGCAACGAGCTGGTGACCAATGTCCGGGTGGCCAACGAGCGGCGGGAGCTGAATCGCCGCCTGTTCGAGGCCACGCAGCGGGGCCAGATGCAGGTGAAGCTGCAGCGGGAGACCATTGAGACGCTGGCTCGCTTCTCGGACATCAAGGCACGCTGGACGGAGCTGGATGAGATCCAGGAGCCGATGATGCTGTGGGACCAGATCGAGGAGCAGAAGCGTCGCATTGCCGAGATCATGGCCCGCAAGGACGAGATGATAGCGGCCTGCCAGAAGGAGGTGGACCGGATGAATGCCAAGTACGAGTTCGATCGCCAGGCGCAGGCCCAGGACCTGTGCTGCCTGGTGGAGCGAGTGGACCACCAGGTGGAGACCCTGAAGGTGGCCTACAAGCAGCATCTCCAGATGCTGGGCAACACCATCGACGAGGAGCGCCAGATCTTTGCCGTCGCCGCCGTGGAGAAGTGGCGCACCTTCTTCGATGCCATGAACGCGAACTTCGAGGAGAAGGCGAACCTGGTGCGGGCCCGGGAGCAGTTCTATGCCGCCCAGACCCAGCAGATCAATGAGTCGCAGGAGGAGCTGACCAAGAGCACCCGCATCCGGCTGGAGAAGGAGTGCGAGCGGCTGGAGCTGGAGTTGAGGAGAACTCGGGACTACGCCTTGATGAACTCCGAGAAGCTGGACTACAACTACCAGGTGCTGCAGAAGCGCAACGAGGAGAACGTGGTGATCAACAACCAGCAGAAGCGGCGGGTGGCCCGCCTCCACGAGGCCATCGCCAGGACCAGGCAGGCCCTGAAGAACCTCTACGAGAACGGCCAGCGGAACATCACGCGGCTCTCCACGGACATCTACAAGCTGCACGCCAACATCAACGACATGGAGTCCAAGGCCCTCCAGGCGCGGCTCAACAACCGCGAGAAGTTCGACCGCATCTGGGAGATCAACTACATGGAGCTGAATGTGCTGGTGGACCGCGTGTACCACATCGATCGCATCATCCACGAGCAGCAGCTGTTCCTGCCCTGGATCTGTCCCGTGCCCCCGATACCGAACATCAACAAGGCCAAGAAGAAGCGCAACAACATCCTGGAGAAGTTTGACATGCGGATCGGCCGGGTGCCCAAGAACCGGGTGCTGTCGGGCAAGGCCGGAGCCGGCAAGCATCGTCCCGATATCAAGGATCTGCCACCGGAGAACCTGCGCCTGATGCGCAACCTCATCCGCAAGCTGTCCGACCGCGGCGGCTTCCTCATCGAGGAGCGGCTGCTGAAGATTCTGGAGCCGTACTCCGAGGAGGACAAGTGCCTGGTGCGAATTGACAACATCTTTGCGGCCCTGCGCATCCGCCATCTGCGGGACGTCAAGGAGCTGACCAAGGTCTTCATGCCCTACACCTACTGTCCCAACTGCCAGCCGCAGGGTTTGAGTCCGCGCAAGTGCGCCGAGGTGTTCATGAAGGACCAGAAGCCCAACCAGCTGACCAACCCCAGTGCACCAGCCCCAGACCGCAAGGACTCGGACCTGGAGCAGATCATTAACAAGCGCGAGGAGGCGGCCAAGAAGTGCCACAACCACTACCTGGTCATGGAGCCCGCCCTCTGTCTGCACGCCATGAACCTCTTCACCTCCAAGATGCACAAGCAGATGTACGAGCACGAGCCCGGCACCATCATGAACGCCGTGAATCTCATCCAGTTCTCGGACGCACAGATCCGGGACTTCTGGCGCCAGTTCGCCGCCTGCTTTCCGCCCTCCAAGTGCAAGCTCTGGAAGACCCTGGAGCACGGCCTGAACCACTACGTGGAGGTCCTCAAGATGCGGGTGCAGTACGACGCGGAGGTCGTCTTCCTGCGCCGCCAGAACGAGGAGCTGCGCCATCTGCTCCAGAAGTTCACCGTATAATATTCCGAAATATTGTTCCGCAAATGAAAAAATTATATTTGTGCCTCTCTCCCCTGTCCTTGGACCTTCTCCTGCCAGGGAATCAGTGTCCTGCGATTAGGAAAAGAATGTTAAAAGAAATTAGAATTAAATGTTTAGAAATGCATTTATTTATAATTTTAATTATTATCTGGTGGTTAAAATTATCCAAAGTTTTAGGTGTTCGGTTTTTAAACGGTTATTCAAAACTTTTTTTGGGGAGGTTCGGTCGCGATTTTTCAGTTAGTTTTAATAACGATTTTTAAATTTAAATAGAGGCATCTTTAGGGATGTTTTTGGGCGGTCCAAACGGACGGTTTTTACAAACCTTTTTTTGGGCGGTTTTGTCGTGGTTTTTGAATCAGTTTTATAACCATTTTTGAAAGGTTAATAAGACGGTTTTTGAGGCAGTTTTTGAAACATTTTTTAAGTTGATTTTGAACGGGTTTTAACCTGCTATCTTCATGTAGTCTCTTCACGACCTCTTCCGAACCTAATCTTAAATCGAATTAAAAATTAAATCGGTCTAGTTCCCCCTCATCGACATGCCAAATTTCCTTACACTTTTTTTCTTCAAAACACAGAATTCCACCTTCAGTGAGCAATGTTCAGGCACAGTTGCACTGACCTGACCAAGCTGTCGGAGGAGCAGGTCCGCAAGTGGCTGGGTTCCATCAAGGCGGTGGTCTGCGATGCAGACGGAGTGCTTTGGCACATGGAGAATGCCATTGGCAAGTCGGTGGACACCTTCAATATGCTGGAGAAGTCCGGACGAGCGTCCTTCATTGTGACCAACAACGCGGCGCTGTCGAGGCCGGAAATTCAGAAAAAAGCCTGCGGTTTGGGCATGAAGATAGATGAAGACCGTGTCCTCACCTCGTCCTACTCCTGTGCCAATTTTCTGGCGGCCAAGAAGTTCCAGAAGAAGGTGTTCTTCATGGGCGAGTACGGGATCAAGTACGAGCTGGAGAGGGCGGGCCTCTGCTGCTCCTCCACGGACGAGAAGATGGACAGGCCGATGCAGGACTTTGTGAAGGATCTAAAGCCTGATCCCGATGTGGGGGCCGTCGTGGTGGGTCGCGATGAGAGCTTCAACATGGCCAAGGTGATGCATGCCGGCTCCTACCTACTGAATCCCAAGGTGTTATTTCTGGGCACCTGTCTGGACGGCGCCTATCCCGTCGGCAACAAGCGGGTTTTGGTGGGCGCCGGTGCCATGTTAGCTGCAATGAAGGCATTTACAGGACGGATGCCGCTGGTGTTGGGCAAACCCAATCCCTGGATGGTGGACACGCTGGCCAAGAAGGGCGTCATCCAGCCGGAGAGCACGCTGATGGTGGGCGATACGTGAGTATAAGTACCTGGGTCAGTATTGATTGATCCTTTAATCCATTACTCTTCTCGAACAGCTTGGAGACAGACATCCTGTTCGCCAAGAACTGCGGCTTCCAATCTCTTATGGTGGGCACAGGGGTCAACAGCCGAAAGGAAGTCATCAAGATCCTCGACGAGGGTGACCCCAAGAAGATGGACCTGGTCCCGGATACGTATGTGCCCAGATTCGACCAGTTGCTGGAGTTCCTCTGCTAGAGGCAGCCTGTGACCGCATACAAATTGTAAATTAGCATTTGCCTCGATTCCTGCATAAAATCAATATCACAAAAGCGGTGCCTGCTCCCAGTGTCAGCCACCACACAAATCTGGTCTCGTGGCGGTGTCGGGTTTCGTTCCCTTGTCAAAAGCCGAACACTTGCAGTCCCCACAGCAACGACAGCGGCGGCGGTCGCCGTGGACTCGACACTTCATCGCCATCAATGCCAAGCGTGACCGACAGATGCGGTCCGGGATGCCGGGTTATCCTGCTTTTGGTCCCAGCACTGTCAGCAAAAATTGAAACCTTTATCTAATCTTGATAACAGCATTTTTATAATGAATGGCTTGGCCTAGTTTGATTAATAAAATCGTTTATGATGACTTTGGGGAGATATCTAAAACGAAAATATTTTATAGCTTTCTTTTTGACTTGTGGGGGTTTTCTGTTACCCAGAGAAATTTTAGGACATTTATTCAAAGAAATTCTAAGATTTATTCGAGTGGTTAATTAAATTGGATGTGGAAAAGAATGCAAGAAATATTTAACAAAGCTTATTTCATTAAATATATATTTTATAGTGTATTTCTCGACATTTAACTATTGTTGAAAGCTGTGGAGTTCTTAAAAGAGAGAGAGGAGATTTTATGGATATTTTTATAAGTAAACAATATTATTTGGCCAAGAACACGAACCTCCAACCGAATATTTTTTCTGGCGTTCTTTCAGACCTTTGATAAAGAGAGTAATAGTATGAGTGAGAGATAGAATAATCAAGGGGATTTCTAGGAAATTTTTATAAAATCAATAATATTTTTTAGCTCAGAGAAAGCGGACTATAATATGAATTTATGTATGTAAAATGAACATCCATAATATTTTTAATGAATGTATTTTGAAGCATAATTTTAGATTGGTAAGAAATTGTTATAACCTCTGGAAATTTTAAAACAGCGTGAGCGATTTCAGGGAGATAAAATAAAATTAAAATAAATTGAAGATAAATGTATAAATATTTCTAAATATTAACTATCAGGGCTGCCACAGAAATCGCTATACAATTAAAATGAATTAAAAATGCCAAACAGTACGCAATAAAAATTCAAGGACTCAAATTCTAAGCAATTAGGTGTTTTTTTGTTATTAAAAGTATTCCACAATATGCTAGTCCTATATTGTGGCATACTTTTGGAGACCCCATTTAAAGTGATTTCAAATTCACAGCTATGTCCCCATATCATAATTATTTCTCTCAGTGCACCCTTTCAAAACAGGCAGTTCGAATGGCTGCCATGGGCACGCCTCTGATGTGTTTAAAACGGTTTTCGCCCCGCCAGACATTTGTGGAGGGGCATAAAAGAAAGATGGGCCACAAAACGTGTGGCATACTTAGCGGCGTCGCCAAGTGTGTTTCTGTTTTCGCAATCTGTTGTCCTTTTCTCCTGCGTCCTTGCTTCGGGTCGCGATAGGTGTCAGTTCAGCATGTACCGAAGTTATTGAATGTCACAATTTGTAAATATTGTCTATTTATATTCGGCTATTTGTGTTTGTTTTTGAGTCAATGGCAAAATAATGCGGGTTTCGCCATTGTATTTTCTATGGTATATTTGGATTGTCCTTTATTTCTAATTTCCTCACTGTGTTTTTCTTAGAATATAATATTGGGGCTGCGCCAAGCCTCTTTTATTTATATACAATTTTCGGTTACTTTAGCTGTCCATTAGGACTGGCAGTAAAATGAGCCGTAAAAATTAAGTATCGCATTTTAAAGCCACGTCCAGAAGCCATGGGTAAATATTAACAGAAAGGGGAATCCAGCCCTTGAATTTTAAATTCCCCAACAATATTTCCTGGCCTCAATGACTTTGTGACTTACCTGTTATTTCCGTCAGGAATTTTAACTTGTTTGTAACATAAACAGGGCCTGTTTTTTACAATTTTTAAAATAAACATCCAAATCTTAAGTATTTGCGAAATTTCCAGTGCAAATTAATACAACTTAGGGTTGTTTTTATACTTTTAGATCCTGTAAGTGGATGTGTTTAATTTAAGTAAGTTAATAAAAGTAATACTCCTCAGGTGAGCTAGTCCGTGGAAATGGACTTTGTTCTGCCTCCGCTTTGAATGTTAATTGTTCCAAAATGATATTCGGCAAGGACATTGTCTGGGTGGCACTTGCTACAGTGATTCTGGGCACAGGATCAGCCGCCAAGAGTCGGGTGAAGAGGCAGGCACCGAAAGAATGGCGAACTGGTTACAAGGACCATGGCACCACCCACGAGCAGATGGGCATGCGGCACTGGAACCTGGCGGAGTTCACCCAGTATGTCTCGACGGTCAGCTACTCCAGGATACCGGAGGTGAGCACTTTTAGTATGGGACCTGCCTACAGGACTGGCGAAAATTTCCTGAATAGCATGTTTTCCTCGAGTCCTCCTATTCCCAAGGGTGAGTTATATTATTTATGAGTATATAAAATATTATATATATATCTTTCGTAGGCTATGTGGAGAAAGTAAATGGAAGCACCATGATGCTGGGACCCAAGGTACAACAGGATATTTGGTCGGATGTGCTTAGCCAGTATACAAGTCTCGTCCTTTGGGTGTTCCTAATCTTGGTGATCATTATCATCACACCCTTTCTGGGGTGAGTCCTCTTTGGTCAATTCTTGTTAGCCTTGAAGATGAATCCTTTTGACGTATTTTAGAGTCTGCTATTGCTGTTTCTGTTCCTGTCTTCGCTGCAAACAAGGATGTCCGCCCTGCGATGAGACACGCGATGGCCGAAGACGTCTGATATGTGGAGCCTGCTTGTTCCTCTTCATTCCGCCCATCATGTAGGTCATATATAATTTGCCTAAATATTATTTATACTAAAAAATAATCCCCGCAGATTGGGCATCATTATAACCTTCCTATCTAATCGCACTCTGGACGTAGGCTTGGCTGATACGAAGGCCACCGTGAGGATGGGCAGCCAGGACACTTGCACCTACTTAAAGGACGTGTCCGATCACATCTACCATTTGTTTATCTACAACTTCCAGGAGATGGAAACCCAAATGCATCACCATCTTAGCAGTAGGTTCTGCCTATTTAAGAGTTTTTTATTTTTTAATTAATTTTAAACTGTTTCTTACAGATGCCCATTTGCATATTTTCATGGATCTGAGCGACACTTCCGAGGCCAATTCGATGGAGGAGCTGGAAAGGATACTTAACAACATGCCGAAGGCTCTGAGATTGATGCAGATGGTCCACAATTTGGAGCTGGAAATCCGTTTTCTGACTGCTGAATTACGAGATGGTACTGCTCATCAACCTAACTGATAATAATAATAATTCTTATAACTCCACAGCTCTTCGGGGTGTGAAACGTGAGACCAATATCGCAGTGGGTCTGCGCTGTCGCATTCCGGAGTGCGTGAACTTCTTGGCCAAAAACGACATCGAGTTCTTGGACGCCTCGGAATGTCTGCACTTGGATGAGGTGCGTATGTAGGGACATGAAAATGAATTAATTATTAAGGGTCTCCGTCTCTTCTAGCTACCTGATACCTCGGTCTATGTAGAGGCCTTAAAGAAGATCGTGTATAGCGACTTGCAGCCCATTGGCCAGCGCGGTCTCGCCCGGTTGAGGGAGGTGCAGGCGAAGATCAAGAAGGGTCTGGATCGCCTGAATCCGCCGGTGTACAGGGACATTGCCCGCGCCAAAGCTCTGTTCGAGGCGCAGGCGAGGTACATAATGAATGCCATTAATGCCGTCATCAGCGAAGTCCATCTGGCCACCTTGAGGACCACCAAGTCCTTTGACGATGTCTACGAGAGATTCAACGAAACGCGCGCAGCCATAAACATGCTTGTCTGTGTGCTGATCATAGCGGTGGGTTCTCTTTAAATTTACTTCTATATATATTATTTCTCCCCCTGTATTTTATTTCGTTCTTTTTTAGATCCTGATCCTCTTGATCTTTGCCTTACTTTGCGGCTGCTTTGGCAAGACGTCCACAGGAACTGGCGATGGTTTATGCAGCAAAGTCGCGGGCTCCTGGTTCTTGTTGGTGTAAGTAAAGACTACCTCTAAAAATATTCTCTGAGATATTTTTAAATCTTTAGATACAATATTAATTAATAATATGTATTATTTAATGGAATCCCTTTTCTTACAATCCTTGTACAAGGGCCATCATCATGATATTTTGCGTCCTGTCCTTCGTGTTCCTTGTGGGCCTGTTTTACTTCATGCTGGGAGCCGTGATCTACATGGGAGCCTGTGCTCCGCTGAGGGATCTCTCGAACAACACCATATTCCGCTCGGTGGACCCCACCTTTGATCTGGACAAGATCCTGCCGCACGATGAGGGCGTTTCGTTGCCGCCAGTGAAACTGGAGTCGGCCCTGGAGGCCTGCCGAGGGAATCAGGCCATCTTCAATTACCTGAAGTTGAATGAGATCTACGACGTGGACGACTTGGTACGAGTCCAGGTGGTAAGCAAGGAGGGGCCCAGTAAGCGGCCCGTTGCCAACGAGGACTTGTCCAATGTGGTGATCCTAGACCTCGATGAGTTGGGCAATATAACCAAAGTTCGCAACGACAAGCTGAAGGACTACCATAGCACTCGGTACTCGAAGATCCT
The DNA here is from genome assembly GCA_008042775.1 of Drosophila pectinifera. Taxonomy (NCBI): domain Eukaryota; kingdom Metazoa; phylum Arthropoda; class Insecta; order Diptera; family Drosophilidae; genus Drosophila; species Drosophila pectinifera. The sequence continues at coordinate 26,767 of VNKC01000068.1, forward strand.
GTGCAACAGGTACACCCCGATGGACCTTGAAAGGCTGGCCAAAAAGTACGTGGATTTCGCCGAAACCCTGGCCTCGTACGCCTACCCCGAGGCGATCGTGATGTTCAAGAACCAAGATATCCACCTGCGCGCCTACACGGACACCTTCCACGCCCAACTGGAGACGAACTTCTATGAGATCAACCGGCTGCTGAAGTCCATCGACGAGCTGATCCTGTACGAGAACTATGACTTCGGCAGCACCATGCAGATCCTGCTGAACGCCATCTCCAGGTCGCAGGAGTTCATCCGCGACGAGGGCGCCGACTACATTGACTTGCTGGCCAAGAACCTTAGCGAGGTGGTGGCGGAGCAGTCGGAGGCGTACATTGGCTACCTGATTGCGCAGTGCAACGAGGAGGTTGGGCCCTGCCAGCCCCTCAGCTATATCTACGATCGTAGTCTGGATCTGGTCTGCAACAGACTGGTTGATCCCATAGTGAGTATTCCTAAGAAAACCCTTAAAAGCTTACATAATAATAAATAATATTCCGGGTACCGGTTATAAAAATCATTAAGAAAGTATAAACAAATGCAGAGCTGTATCAGCAGGTATTTCTGTGGATTTTTTTTTAGGATCTAAGCAATCAATAATCCCTTGAATCCCTGATATACTTACAGAAATAATACATATTCCTGTCTATCCTTACAGAATGGCTATTGGGTGGGCCTCTTGCTCTGTGGCTTCCTCTTGATACCCGTGCTGATCCTGGCCCACTATCTCATGTGTCTGTACACCAAGATCAAGTTGGTTCCGTTTGTGCCTGTTTTAGGTTATGGGTAAGTAACTGGGGCTTAATTTTGTACAATTTAAATTGGTAATTACATATTGTTTAATAAACCCATAGAACCCACAGTTGTCCCATTTGCACTGGAGATCCTTATGTGCCGCCCCCGACTCTCATCTGCATTGGAGGGGAACAAGCATCCTGTGGCTGCCCAAGGATTTCTGGAGCAGGCACCAAGGTTTTCGAACTGGGTGTTGACATGGAAACCGGAACGGATGCTGTCTCGGTGAGAAGTTCCGTCTTAGCGGTGACTTCCCTCGAGGGACTCAAGGATAAGAAAGACTAGCCCGTTTTAAAGGATTTTTACGTTTGAGTTTTATATTTTTTAGTGTTTTTAGCAAGAAATTCTTTGTGTTTAGTGGCCCTAACAAAAAGACATTTGCAATTACTTTTAAGTCTTGAAATACAATTCTGATATATTTAAAGCAACTGTGTTTTTATCTTTAAATTTAAGCAATCAAAGTCCCTTGGAAAATGATTTTCAGATTCAATTTTCCTTGTGCCTCAACGTGGTTAGAATAAAGTATGATTTATAGCTGGGAAAGGGCTTTAACTATTTCGCCACACTCGCATTTATTAAGTCTGTAATTTATATTCGATTGTTATTTTTTGTCGTTGGCTTCTTTTTATTGACAATTCGATATGGTGAGCCTTGTTTACAGAGAGCCGATTTGTAGTCTGTTTGCGGCATCTGCTCCTCCAAATGTCAACTATCCTGTTCAGGGATGAGATTGCCTTGCCTTGAAATTAGACAGCCAGTGTTGGGTAACATAAAATATGCACTGTGAAAATAATGTTGTTGTTGCTTTTATTTACAATATTTGTAGGATATTTAAAAAAAATGTTGTGATATTAACTCTTAGCATTTTAAATTTAAAAAAAGTTGTTTGTTAAATTAATATACTGAATATTTAGCAATGTATTAATGTTTGGTTATTGAAAGATATTTTACCCATTCCGTAAACATATAATTTTATATATTAATATCTATATTTATTATAAATATATATTATATATATATTATATATTTATAAGAATTTAAATTTTGTGGAGTACATTTATTACCAATTAAAATACGTCTCCTATTTGTATGAATGTCATCAAGAAATTATTTTGAAATAATCCTTAAATACTCAAGAACTAATCAAGTAGTAATTTAGAAACAATCAAATAATTGAAACCCTATTAAATATTTAAAATCTCTTGACTTTCCTTATTTTCTCTCACTACAAAGGAGTCAGAGAGCGGAAGGAACAAAAAAAAGAATATAGAAAGGAGCTCTAAATTTTCGTGGTTGGGTTCACTTGGCGCTAGAGTTCCGCTCAGATCCCGGGTGTGGATAGCTGTCAGGACATGCCGCCGGCTCCCTCCGTCATTGTCGTTGTCATTGCCGGGATGAAGTAGGGCCTGGGGAATTTAGTTGTGTATTAAATGGAGAACAAGTGCTCCTTGTTACGCACAATGCTTGGGCTCGATGCTTGGCATTGTTCGGCATTGTCCTTCGGAGCGAAGAAAAGTTTTTGGAACTTGGCGAATTCCGGCAAATCACATGGCCAACATTAATTAAATTTTTGACGCTACACAGCTTCAAGGCGGCGGACAGAGGCGGCTAATTAATTAGCAAAATAGCATAACAGGGTCACCAGTTTGTCATCGACGCGAATGGCTCTCTTGTCTCTCAACTCTGGCCAAAAAACTGTTGTCATTTGTCAAGGACTCACTCAATCCAGGGCCCATCAACACTTGAAGGCAGAATAACGATAATCCTTGAGGCATCAAAAACGCATCAAGCTCTTAGGCCACCGGCGGCGGCGACCCTACAAAGTCATCAGCAAAATATTTACCCAATGTCGGCGATTTCCCTGCTGTTGACATTATCCGAAGCTGATTTATTGTCACCCGGCCTGCCGACACTTCTTAGTTGGTGTCGGAAAAGGAAAAGGAACAATGGAGTTCCTGCCCCCAGCTGGTTGTGGGCTTTTGTTTTTCGGCACCTCCTGGAAACAAGATTCAAATCGCTGAGCCGAGGGCATTAAAGTATTTCATGAGCTTGGCCAGGCAGCTGAGATATGTCTACCACTAATTATGTGCTTACCTGTGTTATGGAGGAAGTCTGATTTTTGTTAAGGCATTGAGTAGGTTTATTACTTTTTAAAGAGCTTTATTAAATATTTCATATGCTTTTTTTTAACTATAATTTAATTGTTGAGAGGTATATATTTTATATTAATAAATGGGGTGATGACACTATATTGCTTTTTTCATAAAGTGGAGTATTGTTTTTAAAACCCTTGGGCTTTAATTTAACTGAACTTAAAAAAAATAATAGCATGACCGTGCACTTTTTACCAAATCATTAACAAGTAAACAGTATTTTATATATTTTAGTTATAATATTAACTATAATTATTATTACTGTCTTCTTCTGCTCTCCAATGAAACCTTTTATGAGGGAAAGCAACTATATATGTAGTATCATAATACCATAAGTATAAAGAAAAAATAATGATGAATGATCATAGAAAAGAGTTCCTGTCGTTACTGAATTCCACTGAAATATTGAAGGAAAATGTAACAAAGAAAATTAATTTCCCTGGTTTGTCAAAAGTTTTGAACTTTAATAAATCTACTATCCTCCATTATGAAATGATTTCTTTCAGTATAAAATGCTAAGCATCTCTTTAAATTTTCCTATTTCATGTTTGAAAATAAACAACAAAATATGTGAATAACCTTTAATAATAGTTGCATTTAAGATAATTATCTCCCATTAAGTATATTAATTTATTCGCTCAAGAACTGGCGATTTGTCGCAATTAGCATCCCCGGGATTGTTTCATTTAAATTATATGTGTATTTTAGTGTAACCACACACACAAATGTGTGAGCGTCACAGTTTCAGGAAACACGCAATAATATTCCAGTTCTAATGGTAGTTGTTTCTGCCTGTTCCCCCTTTGTTCCCATTACTTCCAGCTATCTGAAATCTGTATATCCCCATTATTAGGTTGGGGCTCACGTGCGGACAGTAATTCACTTCGGCAGGTTGCCACCTGGGCGAGAGTGTCCTGGCCAACTCCTTCCAAGCCTTCGAGCAGCCCCACTGCAGGCACACCCCCTGGGTGCGTGTGTGTTTGTATCTTATTGTTATGGTTATTATTATTTAAATTCCTTTGTGGGTCCCGGGCATTATTACCGTTTCTCGACTGTCTTGACTAAAGTCGACATCCTGCCAACGTGCTTAGCATAAGATACGCAAATGCGCAAGGACCTCCCTCTGCCTCTCCTCCTAAGCTCAAGCACTGAAAAAAATATGGGTTTTCTGATCCAAATAAATGAGCTGAGGGCAGCTTATTCATTTTTTTAGGGAGCTGGTAAAAATAATAAATACATAGAGCATTCTGAACTGCAACAAGGAAAAGTATATAATATTTTACATGTATATTTAAAATAAATAATTTATGTAATTTTCGAGTTCTTTCTCCGTTTTTTCCGAGTGCATGTGATGAAAATACGGCTTAGATTTCGCCAGACCGAGATTTTCACCATCGGCCTGACACTGCGTTGGCAATTATCCGACAGGACAGGACCCGGCCGAGAGGTTGGCCTAAATTGAATTGCAAGTGGCCAAGTTAAGTGCTCGTTATCAGTTTCCAAACTGCGTCTGGCTAGTAAACTTTGGCTATTACGGCCGCCCCGTAATGGTAATTGGTTGTGGCGCAAAAACCTGAAAATCGATGCAAATCAAGCTGGGAAAATGTGCTAAATTATTTGCATATTAGGCGGAGGCCAGAGCTGCACTCTCACATTAAAAGCATTTCTACATTTCTCATCATCATTATTTATTTGCACAATCGTTGAATTTAATTATTAATTAGTTTCGATTACGTATGATCTATACATTTTTTATTAAAGCTAAACTAGGTCTAATTATATCTATTTAAATTTAGGAATAGAGGATTCTATTTCAAAGCATTAAAGGTGGGATTTTGGTGTTTTTAATATTACTTTTATGTATTTTTTTACGAGTGAAGTAAATAAATTTGTTAATAAATATTTATCCTATATTGGAGTAGTTAAACTTTCCTTTCCTTTTCCTTTGTTTTCGTAATTTTAATAATCTTCCATTGACCTTTAAACTTTGATTTAGAATCCTCTTTCCCTGGACTTTCAGTAAACTCAATTGAACTCTACATTATCTTTGGGACTCATATATGCTTGGCATACCAACTATTTAGCTTAGAAAAGTTTAGAAATATTTACAGAAACTCCTAAATGTATTTACACAATAGAGGGGGACTATTTTGGGGTAGGAGGAGCAGTACAAATAAATCTTGCATGAACACCTGAAAATGTCTTTTTCCTTTGTTGGTATTATTATTATTATCGGTTGCTGTGGCTGTTAAATTGAGCTACTTGACTAGAGTTGGCGACTAAATATGCTGGCAAACTTTGTGAGCTGACTGAACTTTTGAGCGGCGTTTTAAAAACTTTCTGACAAGTTGACAGATTGTTCGGCCTTCTTATTCTTTTTTGTTTTTCTTTTTCTTTCTGTTGGGAGCCCAAAAGCCCCAGTTTCCGGGGGGGAGAAATCCGAAAGTTGCCCAGATGATAAAGAACCAAAATCAGCAAAAGAAAAGGAAAATCATTCATCAAGTTTGGAGCCAGCGAAATGCGTTGCAAAAGGATATTTAATTAAAGGCCGGCAAAGTTTACGCTAATAAATAAAACTTTTGGCCTAAAGGCCAGTGGAAAGGTTGCGATATTGGGTTCAAGAAAGTTTCGCTGACTAATTTACTAAGAAATTGATACAAACTCAATTGGAAATTCAATTTTCATCGAGGGGAGTCAAAGGGGCAGTATTCTTCAACTCTCGGTCTGGGAAACTATAGTTTAATGCAGCCTGATCGCCAGCGAAATGGATTTTCCTCTTAACAGCTATATCAACGAGTAAAGTTTTTCGGGGAGTAGTAGAGAAGTTCTTAGGGGAAGGAAACACTTAACGCTTATCACAAATTAACGCAACGCTTAGAGCGCTTAGTTGATGCCTTCTGTACAGGTTACTCTGGCTACAGTTGCGGTCAGAATAATAGTGTGGCTTCACAGAGGGAGAAGTCTTGTCAAGTGACATTGAATATACAAAATAAAATAAAATATCTTAAATCTTTTTCATTAGGTATTTTTATAGGAGTTCTAAATATAAATTATATGGCAAGGTTACTATTTATTATGTTCCCTTAAATATTATTTAATTTAATTTCCTGAACCCTGTGACCTCTACTATTATTTCACCCGCAGCTGCAGACCAAGCTCCCTTGGACTACTATTACTTTTATTTATTTACAAGACTAGACTAACCCCTCCCAGTGCCGCATCGCCTCCGCTTGACCCCTAGCCAGCCCCTGCCCTCAGAAGCCGGAGGAGACGTGGCCCAGCTTCTTGCTGTCCGGCAGCGTCCAGTCGTACCCGATGGAGGTGTTGTTGTTGGTGGCCGAGTTGGCATTGGTGGAGGCGGATCGCTGCATTTCGCGGGCGGGAAAGTAGACCACCGGCCCGGGCGATGGAGCCCTGTTCCGCTTGATCTTGACGAGGCCCGGGGACCCGGAGACCTGGGTGAGGCGGACATTGTTGAGGGAATTACTGCCACCACCGCAGTTGCCGGGGCCGCCGCCTGGTCCGCCGCCGCCCCCGCCGGTGGCCACCAGGTACGTGGTGGTGGTGCTCCGCTGGGTGCCGTGCCTCGAGAAGCGGCCCGAAGAGCGGTGATTCAGCGTCCCATCGCCGTTGTTCGATATGGAGCTCTCGTAGTGGATAAGATCCGGCTGGTCACGACTCAGGCGGCGCTTGAAAAAAATGAGTAAAAAAATGCGCTTGAACTTCTCCCCGAAGATGATGTAGATGAGGAAGTTGACGCTGCTGTTGATCGTGATCATCAGGTTCGAGATCTTGGTGATGTTGTGATCTATCGTGCTGTAGAAGGCCTCCAGGGTGTTCAGGACCAGGGGCAGGAAGTTCAGCATGAAGAAGACTATCACCACGCACAGGAGCATCGTGGCCAGGCCGATCTCCCTTCGCTCCGACCTCGAGAGCCTCTGCCGCTCCCTGTTGGCCCTCTTCACCTGCCTGTATATCAGACAGTTGAGGATGGCCAGCGTGAGGAAGGGTATTATGTAGCTCACGATCAGGTAGCACCAGTGTATGTATATGTTGATATACGCCTCGGACCTCCTCATTTTCGAGGGTATCACGCAGTGGAATACCACATTTGTGGCCGGATCTGTGTAGCTTATGGTCACCACCTCCCAGAACCGGATCATGTTGTAGGCCACCGCAAAGCACACACACACTATGAAGTAGATCTTGGCCCGGCCATAGGTGCAGAGGGCCCTCGCCTTCAGGGGATGACACACGGCCACGTAGCGCTCCAGAGTCACCGTAAAGGTCATATAAATACTGGCCGTCTGGGCAATTAGTCCGATGGGAAACACCGCTGGCGCTATAAACGGATATATGTTGTTGTAGTAGAAGAAGGTGTACCCCGTATACGGATATATGGCGGGTATTCCGAACACCAGAATCGATGTCACGATGAGCAGGGTGTCGCAGCGGGCCAGGCCAATGAGCAGGTAGTTGATACTCGACCGCATCTGGGGCCTCGAGAGGATTATCATGGAGATAATGTTCCCCAATATTCCGAGGACACTCACTATGTTCAAGATGACCCCGCACACCCAGAACTCTATCTTGTTGTCCTCCAGCAGGGGGTTGTATCTGTCGTCGCAGATGCGCGTCCAGTTCGGATCCATGTCCAGGCCGATGTCATCGTAGTGGGGATACACCAGGTCCGGGTGGGTGTAGTTGTGCACGAAGTGCTGCCCGGGATCCGAGTGATTCTGCTGGGGCAGGAGCTCGTACCGCACGGTGGCCACCTCGGTGGCCGTGGCGCTGGCCAGGAAGTCGCTCTCGCTGATGGGCCCCCAGTCGTAGTCCGTGGGCGGGGGCGGCATCACTCCCGGCGAGGGCAGCTCCAAGCGGAGCAGCAGCCGCGCCGCTGCACTCATCCTCGCTGGTGCCGAGTTCTACTGGGCCACTCCTGCTGCTCCCACCAGTCCAAAGATCCTTACACGCAATGCTCGAGTCCTTGGCGTAGCATCTGAGCAGCTGCCGACAAACTTTCGCACGAACATCAATTCTGCGGTGCCTGCCGTCGGTCCTCTCCACTCTCTGGTCACGGGTCAGGGGCCACGAGCACCTGTTCCCCGACTTAGTCCTTTGTCCTGGCTAGAACCGGCGTCGTCGACACTTTAAGCTGAAAAACAGGAAATGAAAAATGGTAGGTCGTTTAGTCCAAGGATGTTCGCCGGCGATGCAAAAGGAGAAAATTTGAACATACACTTTCAGAAAATTTGAGGTTTTGTTCAGAGATAAGGAGGGTCTAAGGGAAAAGAATGATATATAATATATATTTGCTAAGGAAACAGAGAGAAATGTAATATATATTTGCTAGGGGAAATATTTTATATTTACAAAATAAATAAAGAATATATATCTCTACTTTGCTAAGGGAAATATATATTATATATCTCTACTTTCTAAGGGAAATTTATATTATATTTCTATATATATATTTCTCTGTTTCACAATTCCAGATAATTTATCTTCCAGTATTAACATATATATATAAAATTTTAATTTTAGTTATTTAATTAAATATTCACAAGAATTCATTATCAAGAATAGTCATTAAAAGTTACAAAGTCTAGAACTCAAGCCTGTAAGGAGAACTTTTTAGTTTTTTTTTTACTTTCTTTATATATAACAAGTGCATTTACTTATTAAAAATATTCTCAGTACAGGTCAATATAATAACTTGGGTTCTATCGACTAACAACAAGAAACTCGCCCCTGCTCTTCGGAAAACCAACTTATTTGCTTGCGAGTTGGTGTGGAAATAAGTAAGATATATGTACCCAAGGTCTTTCCCCAAAAATAGTCCGTTCTGTTCGCATAATAAATACATTTTTGGTGTCAATTGCGACCTGGCCCCGTGTTGTCTGAGAGCGGAAACCTAATTGATGCCCTGTGCTTGCAGGTGAATTTGTAACAATTAGTTCTATAATTAGTACAAGGTTATTATGTTTCAAAATGATTTGCCGCCCCATTTGTTAGCTCTCTCCTCTCTCTGGCCTGAATTTAATTTGCTTGCAAATTAACTATTCCCTGGAAACGGGAGGGATAGTCTGCCTTTACAATTCGTGGAGAAAGGACTTCTATGGACAGGGAAGTACAAAATTAATGAACACTTTAAAGTTGAATTAGTTCTCTCTTTAAATAATTGTGGTGTGAACAGAAGACTGGTAACATTTCCAGTTTTACAAAAGATTTCATATTAAAATTTAGTCCATTTAAATGATAAACATGGAAGTTATTAAAATTTAAACATGGAACATGGAATTGTTACATGTTTAATTATATATTCCATAGAAACGATTCAATCAGCCCTTGACTACAATTTAGTTCTGCTCAGATATCTTTATTCCTGCTCGTATAATAATTATTTGGTTATCAGCACACTTTCGACGTTTCCTATCAGACTCTCTGTCTAGACTATATAATATATGACCTTGTGTTAACATTAACGCTAAACAAAACCACAGAGTGTAATCTCCATTATAAATACAAATTGAAACTAACAGCAAATTAGCAGGAAACATGTTCGTGTCCGCATAAAGGATTGCCGCCCATAATTGCCATTGAAAGTGGATTGGCTGAATAGAGACTTCCGATTTCTATTGGCCATTATCGCCTAATGAAGGTCCTGTGTTTGTCACACTCTAATGATTTAATTCACTTTATTAGTCTGGCAACAAGTGGGGGCCCCACAACGTGTGAGCACTAATCATTTAAGGGCTCCTACTAAATATGTGGTTGCCACGTGTAAATGTCACACCCCCCTGCTCCGAGCATTAAGTGTCACATTTTTGACACATCAATCAGACTTAAGTGGCCAAAAACCAAGTCGGAAGCAGCCAGCCCTCCGGCTATTTGGCCCACAAATAATGACGGACACAAAGAGGCCAAAATGCGATATCTCATTAGGTGGCCAAGACAATCAGTTGGAATACACGGGCATATAATAAAGTATGTGTAACTTGATTGGCATTGAGAGAAAATATCCATAAGCTAAAACAAATATTGGAGAAAAGGGGTTAGAAAGTAGATAAAATAATGTAAATTTAATTAAACATATTGAATAACAGCCAAGGCTTCTATATATTCCACAAAAGCACCTAGTACAAGTATGAAACTAGATTTTAAAAACTAGTTAACGCAAAAATGATAAAACCTAATTTATAAAATATATTTTTCTTGTAAAAATAATTTCATAAAAATTCCAACACAGAAACTATCATGTATGCGAAAGGAAATAATTTATAAATGTCAATATATGTCAATACTTGTAAAAATATAATTACTAAAAGTTTTGTGAAGGAAAAAAGACACGACAGTGTGTGAGATAGTTAAACAGTTTGTTTTTCAAATTAATAATAATAATAGGCTATAAGTCTTCTTCTCTCATTGAGGGAATATAGGTCTACTGCATGACTTATGCCCTGATTGCCACTAAAATCAATATATATATATATTCCGATTCGTGTTGATATAATTTATGGCCAAGTGAAACAAAAAGAGCCGCAAATGTGTTCGTTTTCTGATGTAATTGTAATGGTAAATGTTTGTGATGTTTGCGGCTTCCAACTTAACCGCTGAATGCAGTTGAGCGCAAGAAAAATGGCGGAGCTTTCCCCGCGATGACACTTGGCTGTGTCACACGTTGCGTATGCGTGATATTTCGGAAATGTGAAAGTGTGCATTTGCTATCTGTTCAGCGTCAGGACTTGACTAACTGCCGCGCACTCTGTCCACTGCAGGTTGGCATGTTAAGTGGTCAGCGATTTGCGGTTGCGTGTTCCTGTGTAGGTGTCCTGCAGGTGTCCTTTAGCGCCGGAGAGTGCCATTGTTTCGACCTCGAGGTCCTAATGCGATTATCTCAATTAGAGGCGAGAATTGAAAGGCTCTCCTCCGGCGCGGCAACTGTCCGGGCAATTATAACAGCAATTATCTTTAATGTTTGTGACCCTTTCTGCCACGGCCTCTGCACGTGTCCTGCTTTAGTTTGGTCGTTCTGCCTCTTTCACTCGCCCTACCTTTTTTTAGGGCCCTGACATTGGTAAATCGCCCACACGACCAGACCCAAAATTGCTTTTTCCCAGCCCAAAGAACACTCGTTCCTAGCCTAGCCAGCAATTTTTACCCACAGCTGGCTTTATTGCGGCATCGCCGGTATTCGGAATTCCGGTTTCGGAATTTTCCGCACTTTTTTTTGTCACGTGACTCAGTAACCAAAAAAAACAGAGGTCTTTGTTATGTTTGGCAGGCTCGCTATTTCTCGGCTTTTGTTGTTTCACATGTTCCTCGGAAAACACCAAGCATCAAAGGACTATTTGAGTACGAAAGGTGACTGTCGGTTATCCTTCACTTAATGGTGGTAGAATTATACAAAATAAATAGAATAAGAAACATAAAATGGAATTTCAAGTCTTCATTTTTCAGGAAATATAAACAAATGTGTTTCAGATATATAAAAGAGCTAAATAATGGAGAACTGTGTAATTTATATCCAATATCATTTAATAATCAAGACTTAGTTACTGGGGGATAATTCTTTCTAGGTTCTTACATTTATTAATTGAGGGATAAAAACATTTTATATTTGATATTTGATAATAATTAATGAATAAAATCAATTTATATTTAACAAGTTCGTTTGTTTAGAATTAAAAGATTTTATGCTTTTATAATCTTAAGTTTATGAAAAATATCAAGTTCTTCATAGCAGAAAATATTAATATATTAAAGAAATTAAAGAAATTCACTAGGAAATATTTATTTTTATCTAAATTATTATTTATATGTATATTATATATTCAAAATAAATATAATATATAAATAAAATAGCTCTTTCACGATAATTTTCAGGGAAAACTTTATAATTGCCTTGAATTTCCTTAAATTAATACTAAAATTTCAAGTGAATCAAAAGTGCATGGGACCTGCGGCCATTTCCGAAGCCATTAAACAATCTAAAGTTTCGGGAAGCCCTTTATGCGGCTTTCTGAGTGGCTGACCATAAATACGGCTCGGATTACGCGGCTTAAACACCGAAAGCTCACTCAAAATCTACATGCATATCACCCCACAGAAAAAACTTAAAGCTTTACAAAAAAAGGCTTGAATTGTTTGAACTTTGAGTAAACCGTGCAGTTTTTTACGCAGAGCCCACGCAGTAAAGGTAAAACGTTTTCGCACTTTTTGCCCCCGGCTGGGAGGGGCGAAAACACTTAAACACTTTATGGGTGAAGCACAGAAAGTACACCCCGAAGAGCTAATTGCACATTCAGATGTCGGAGCGGGAGCAATTAAGGCGAATGTGCAGAAATTAAACGGAATGTTATTTAGAGCCATGTGTTATGGCCAAATCAATGCCAGAAGGATAATTAGAGCAGTCAGGTCCAACCGTGCGAGCTCCTAGCGCAAAGAGATTCAATTAATGTTTCATTCTCTCGGAGCGACATTCGACTTAATTATTTAGAAAGCAATTTGCATGTGGAATTCGCCCTGCAATCCGTTTTCCTTTTCCTGTTTTCCCATTCGGCTTTTCCCTCCCTCCTGCTCTCTTTTGTTGGATTTCCCAGGGTGTGGAAATCCATGTCATACTCGTAGTTTGGCTTGTCTAACACGGCGCCGGATTGTCTGGACTTTTGTCGTTTTGCCATTTGCCTGGGCCTCTCGTGCCAAAAATTTTGGTCTCCTCATTTAAAGCTTAATATTTGCAAGAGTTTTCACTGATTGAAAGGGATATGGAAATGTTGCTAGGCATGAGGTAAATATTAATTTAAAAAATGATTTAATTGAAGGCATATCTTTTTATATATTTAAAGTGAATACACCGCTAGATATAATGTACTTTCTGCACAATTTGGAGGGTAAGTTTTCCCTAATTTAATACGAAACATTTTTGTTTCAAAGAATTATTTAAGTTCTTGACTTTTTCACTCTTTCTTTTCTTTAACACAAGTCCTAGAAAATACATAAAAATACCTTCTATAAGTCTATGCCCCTGCCGGCACTATATTTCACTATTTCTCGGCTGGCATTCTCCGTCTAATTTATTTAATTAAGCGGCTTAAGTATATTAACTTATGCCAGCGGTCGTCGTTCGGCCACTTTTCCATTGTGATTCCATGTGTGCCCACGGAATTCTGTTATATCTATAGTATATAGCCATTTGACTTTGGATTTAGTGCTTTCTGCACGCGAAATTTTCGTAGACGAACTAGAGAGCCATGCGGTTGAGCATATAAAGCGAAATTTTGCGGCATGAAATGAAAACAGAAAAGAAAAAATTATAATTATAATATTTCGTAGAGAGCCTGTTTTTCTTGCTCTTTGCGATTTATTTTTAGTTGACAGTTTCAAGGCTTTTGCTCTCGACAATCTGGCAGACGGAACCGCAGAGAAAAGCGGCAGGAAAAAATAAAGAAATGCTACTTTCCCCCACCGACCAGGGTTGGGAATGTGACTGTGGATGGATGTCCAGCCTGGTTTGTTACAATTTCTTCATTTCCCTGCTTCACTGTCATTTGCATATTTCTGTTGCAATTTTCGGTTTTAATGAGCATCCTGCGCCGAGGACCTGCGAAGGGAATACCAAAGGCAGCTCCTCTAATTGTAGGAATTCGCACAATTTGATTGCTCAATGGCCAGGTGCCGAATGCTCTCCGTAAAGCAACTGATTTATGCCCCAACGCGCTCGTCTTTGTTACGCCTGCTACAGTGAGAAAAACGGGGCTGACAGCTTTGTGCTTAGTAAGAAAAATTAAAATAAAACGTACATTTTGTTCCTTAATTATTTACTCATAAAACGTATGGTAAGCAAGTCGTGTTTACTTGTGTATATATTTTTAAAATGTATAATATAATTTTATTGTAAATTAATCATTATATATGGTTTTTGTATTTATTTCTATAAAGATTGTCATATTTTATTTATATTAAAATAAATTAGAAATAATTTAAATCGATAGTTGCAAAATTCTCATTTAAAACCTATATTGGACTTTTCTTTAAGACCCGAAAGCTTCACGAAAAATATCAAATATAAGTTCTCAATTAATTGTATATTATTATTTATAATCTTTTATTTTTTATCTAAGTCCAATAAGATAATCCTTACTGTGTAATCTCTTCTATTTTTCCATTTAATGGCCCAGGCGGCTGCTGTTGTTAGCCTGAATGCTGCGTTTAGGGTAAATAATCGCTGCATTGTTGCCTGCAGAGTACCACGCGACGTATACTTAATCATTTAGACATTAAGTAGCAGCGAAGGGAGAAGGGCTCAAGATCTATTTGCTGGCAGCATTTAACCCAAGGCCAAACATAAATCTACTGCGGCTGCTATCCATTTTTCTAGCTGGTCCGCGGCGTTTTCCTTTCACCTGAATAACCCTGCTCTATGCAAATGAATGTGCTGCAATTTTACTTAATTAATATACAGTTTGTGGATAAGAGAACACACATTTATTTTAGCATGTGAATATATTTGAATGGCAGCACCTGGATATCAATATCTATTCCATATGTACATGGAAAAAGTTGTGGCTGTAAGCAAAGGTATTTACTTTGCACTTCCCTTAGTATTTATTCAAGACAGTTTGGGCGAAAACTTTTTAATTCACATTTGTAGACCACTCTCCTCGGTTTCTTTAATGTTTTCATTATATTTCAATAGGTCTCTGCATTTAATTAAAAGGTAAAAGCACTTAGCCTCTTGCTTTACCTTTCAAAACGTGACTGTAAACAAACCTTGGCCAGGGCCAAGGAAGAATTAATTAAACTTAGTCTAGTTTAAGTACTGAAATTAAAGTCTCAAGCTGCGCATTTTTTATAATTTTGTATTAAGATTCTTGTTAATATTCATTTCACTTATATTAAATATAGTAAAGGAAATTCACAGGTAATAATATTCTAGGAAAAAATATAACTGCAGTGGCTCTGTCTTTGACAGGAAATATCTCGTTTTCTCTAAGAACTTTAATTAAATGTTGTAAAACGTTCTGAGATATTGCAAGACTGAAGTTGAAAGTTATTTTAGCAAAAACATGTTGAAAGAGCAATTAAAACTGGTCAAGGAGCTCTTAAGCCTGTGCTTTAATTAAAAATGGAATAAATTTAAGCCAAAACTTTTTGTTGTGAAACTACAAAGGTGTCACATGCATGACTGGAAGTTTACTTTTCGATAACTAATTAATTTACCCTCTGGCAGCTTTATTTCCAGCTGCTTTGAAAATGTTTTAAACATAAAACCAGATTATTTGTGTAAAACTTTTTCCTATAAAGCAAGGAAGCTTTTAATGATATACATTTTCAACAAACATTTTGATGAGTTTCCAAAGAGCTGCCACTTCTCCTGCATTGTTATCAAATTATAAAAAATGTAATAACTGACAGTATAATATTGTATATTGATAGCAATATAAAAAAGGAGTGTGCCAGAAGGAGCAGCATTCTTATCGAATTATCCAGATTTTGATAAGTGGCAGCAAAATATTTTGTGCTGTCGGCAAAGGAGAAAGACTACTTCCGAACAAAAGCATTCTGTTTATTGTGTTTACTGTGGTATTCTCATGTCATAATAAAAGCCAGAAGCTGAGGATGCAAAAATCGAATTTGCTGTACCGATTGCATCTCATGGATGACCCGTCAAAGGCAGACTTCCTCCTTATTCTTCCATGTTTCCCCATGAACAATAAATAAGGAGAAAACGCCGCCACATGGGAGGTTCCCACAGCAATAAATTAATCTTTTTAATATTCAACATGCTGGGGCTTATCGACATGGAAATCATGAGGATTTCCACACCATACACCCAAGGATGCTAATAAAAAAAGCCACTTGACATTTTGCTTTCTTAAGGCAAAGCGCGTTTTTTTATGACACACGTTTTCTGCCTCGCTTTTTGTTTTCCCCTCGCTGTTTTTTTAATAGGCTTATTAAGACTTATTTGCTTACCTTGGGAATTTAATTTACAGCCCGTGTGTGCGTGTGTCTTCTCTCAAAAGATTCGCATATTCCCATTTGCATATCTCTCTCCCTGCGGCGCGAGAATATGTCAACAGTCGATGCCAGGGGAGGGGTTTTCACTTCGCTCCGATGGGGTTAATTATATTGGACATGTCACACGGATGATCTACGATTCAATAGGATTCGATTCGATTCTTGGGGCTGAGAGTTCTTTGGCTTCTGTGGCTTTTTTGTTGAGAGACAATTCACCAATTTGTTTTCACATTTCGCCTTACCCCGAACATTCTTTGGGGGAGCTTTTTATCGATGCTGCGGCTGCCGCTCACTCACACTGGCCAGCAAATATATTTAATATATTTATTTATAAATTAATGCGCTGCTGGCTGGCACTCAAATATACTTTTATAGCTACTCCGGGTAGAATTTTAAGCACTCTGCTCTACCATATGTATTTGATTATTAACAAAACTTGGTTTTTATTCATTTAGCGAGTGAATATCATTGCACTTTCACTATCTCTCGGAAAACTCTCACTGCTCTCCCGTGCGTATGAGTGATATTTTTAAACGCAACAACAACGACCGACGCCGCCGCTCGAAATAAGTGCTCTGATTCCGTTTGAATCCGTTGAACGCTGACAGCCAACTGTGCCGCCGAATTTTCCGCCAGTTTTTCCGGTTGCCTTCCATCAACAATGTTGCCGCCGTGCTGTGTTGCCCACGGCCAGGGGCAACAATGTTGCCTGCCCCCAATGGGCATGCGCCAAAGAAATGTTGCCGAAGTCTCTGCTTTCGGAGGAAATTCATTCATAAACCTTACTGCAGGCTGCATGTTGCTGCCACAGTGCCACAGTGCACCCTCTCAGACTTTTCTGTAGTACTTTCACTACTCACGTCTATTTATAAGACAGCCAAATGCCATAAGACGAACAATCAAGTTTTATACTCTCTATAATGACCACAACGACCCAGTTCTGTGCAATTGAAGTGCCCGCAGATAGTTCTCTTCCCTGGCCCCCCGCCGGAAATGCAGCAAAGACATTTTATGGGTCTGTGGCTAAACTGAAATTTACTTTCTGCGTGGGCAGCCCTCGCCCGAGGAAATTAATTTAATGTTTATTGTTCAAGAGGCGGTCGCGGTGGAGCTCGGTGCTCTCAACTTTTCTTGGCATTGTCCTCAGCGGAAGTGTGTGTTTGTGGGGGCTAAGGCTGGAGGATAAGCCAGGAGTGTTTTCCAACAATTTCATGTCCAAACATTTCTGCGGTTCAAAAGTCATTAGCGGCTTTTAATTACGTTGATGGGACAGGCGAACTTTCCCAAACAACTTTCCAAAGTGTCGATGTAAATCAATGAATTCCTTAATACCTTCTGAACGGAATCCTTAAGCTGCCAAAAATGAAGCCATCAATGTGGCTCCCTTACTTCTTCCTAGTTTTGAGTAGCCATTTCAAGGTTTTTCCTTATGGTTTTCCGAGTATGGCCAAGTTGAACTTCAACATTTAACTCAATAAGGTTTCGAGTACTATGCTGGATAAAATATGGCCTTAGAAATGCATTTATCAATCTTGACAACATATTATCTACCCATCTTTTTTATGGATTTTGCAAGGCGGTTAAAGCCTTTTCACTGACAAATACTAAATTAAATTTCCAGCCATTTTCACGTTTACATTTCATGTCCATTAATATATTTTTGGCTTTCCTTGGGGAAGCCCTCAAACTTGATCCGATGGTGGCAAGTGCCAGAGTTTTCTGGCTTCGACTGCGGCGGCTGGAAAGCCATAGAAAAGGCGCCGAAACTTCAGAGACAACGGCGGGGATTATGGCCCGCTGATATATTTCCCTTTGAATTTCCCGGGCGCTTCCTTTTTCCTGTCAGTGCGAGACAGTTGGTATATATTTTTAATATTTTCATTTCCCAATACGACGGCTGCCTGACTGCCTGGCTGCTGCCGTCTGACAGATGATGTTTCCCTTTTCCTTTTAAGACAACAATTTGGGGGATTTTCGTGGGTGGCGTTGCCAATCAATTGCATGACGCGCCAAAGAGTTTTCATTTATTTTTCATGTCTTCACCCCGCGCTTTCACACTTTCCCGCGGACGGCGATATAAAAGTTTTCTAATAGAAACACACTGCTGACCAGCAGAACGTAACCTTTCGGGGGCACTCTTGGCCTGACTTTTCAGATTAATCACCCCGACATTTCCACTTGGCTTAACCTTTATGACCCGTCCCATTGCGGGCTCACTTGACTCGCACAATTACACAGCCGGGCCGGAGAGGAAAAGCCGAAGGGAACGCCCCCGGGCTCACACAAATTTATTGGCAACCGACCACAGACCAACAAAAAAGTAAAACAAAAACACCAAAGCCACCGGATAAACTTCATACGGATTCAGTGGCAGATTTACTGACGTAACGCGAGCTTAAAGGGCGACACTCATGTATTTATCGCCTCGTAGGCGTGTTTTAAATACACAGGAACTATTTAAGATATTTTAAATATAATTATCATAAGGAAAAATTTAAAGATTCTTTTCAAAAATAATAATTTCATTTCTAAGGAAGAGATTTTTTGATATTAGTTGTAGTAAATATAAACTACGAACCTCCATCTTTCAGCTATTTTCTATCTTAACTTATTCTTCTTAAAATAATAATAAATTTTGTTAGGAAAAGATTTGTATATATTAATTTTGTTAAATATTAACCACGAACCTCTATATTGAAGCTTTTTCCTACCTTCTCTTATTCTTCTTAAAATAATAATTACTTTTCTTAGGAAAAGATTTGTATATACTAATTTTATTGAATATAAACCACGAACCTTCATCTTAATTTATCGTCCTTAAAATAATACTTACTTTTCTTAGAAAAAAATTTATATATATTTTTATTTCATTAAAGACAAACCACGAACCTTCATCCTTCAGCTTTTTACTATCTTAACTTGATAAATATTTATTAGAACTATAAATAATCTTTTTTTATTGGAAGCTAACCTCAAAAGGTATCTATAAAATATGTGTATTATATAAAAGAGGGAAATACTTTTAAGTATTATAATAATTCATGCCAAGGTTCTTACATTTTGTTTAACTTTTAAATAAAAGTTTAAAATAAATAAAAGGACAGTATCGTCTATAATTTTCCCTGATATAATATTGGATTCCATAGATAGTTATGGGCTTAATAATGGGAATATAAGATTTCTGGTAAAAAACATTTTTCTCCGAACAAATTTAGTTTCCGGTCTAGAGAAAAATCTTAAGCTTGTCCTTGTTTGAACAAAAAACCAGTACAAGTGTCTTCGGTTCACATATTTTCAGATTTTGGCTTCGGTTGGCGAAATTGCATGCCCAGATGCAGCTGTTGACTGTCTGGCTGTTGGGCACTTCCTTTTGTTTTCCTCTTTTATTTTTCTGAGCAGGAAGGCACACTGAAGCTCTTGGAAATGTCGACACTTTCCGACAGCTCGTGCCAGATTCAAATTGGTTTATAGTCGCACTCCCCGCAAAATTGCAAGTGGAACGATGCGCTTTTGAGGACCGGAAGGTGCCAGGAGCGGGGAGAATGCAGACTGGAGACCGGAGACAGGAGCTAGGAAGCGGGAGCCTGCCAAGTGCCATAACCAAGTGCCAGCCAAGATGAATAACTCCATGCCTTGCCACGGCTTCTGGCAGCTGCGGCTCGTGACAGGTGGCAATTGATTCAAAATTGACTTTCAGCCGTTAACTAAAATATATTGAATTGATTGAAAAAGTTGCAGAAATCAGCAAAGAAAATGGAAAATATAATAAATTATATTTAAATTGGTTTGGCAGCCAAAAAGGAAATTGGTTTATCCTAGGTTTCAAATTAGATTCTAAGAGAACGATAATGGATTCTATTTTAAGCAGCAGTTATTTAAGTTAGTTTGTTTAGTTTAAGCTTTTAATTGGGTGTATTTAATCTGCATTCAATGGAATACTAAAGTATTTATAGCCAAGTCTATAAATCTATTAAAACAAAACTTTCCAAAGGACTTAAGAAATTTTATCTTGTTTAAATGAGTTAAGTGACTGAGTTAGTGTCTTAGAAATTAACAAATTAAATTAGTTAAGCAGGGGAATAAAAAATTATATTTTAGTCGTTAAAAATACCCTTCCTTTATATTAAAGTGAATCAGAATTAATTGGATCAGTATTTAAACATGAATATAAATTAGAAAAAGTTAAATTTAACAATTCGGAATAATGCTTATCACTTCCACTATAGGGGTTCTATTTATTTTGTTTTATACTTTTTCTAGAGAATGAGATTATTTATACAAAGTCGACTCCTCTTTTTAATGCATTAAAATCTACATAAGCTGAAGAGCAGTTTATTGTTTGCTGCTTGACTTGATCGAACACCCCTTTCAGCTCGATTATCAATAGACTTTGGTATCGCTTTTTGTTTTTTATATACATTTTGTATACACATCCTGCCGCAGAGCGGTTGACTTGCCAAGTGCTCCATCATAGTCGCCACTCAGGAGTCAGCAGTCAGGAGTCAGGACGCAGGACTCAGAGAGTGACTCAGCCAATCCGCAGTGACCTTTCTACATGGCTGCCTTTTTTCGGGCTGGCGGCAGCTCAAGTTGAAGGCTTGCACTGTGGGGTGAGGGCAATAAATTTAAATTGAATTGAAATAAAATAAAAACTTGGCACATCAGCCCTAAACTTGTGCTGCAAAAAATAATGACTGGAAAATGGTAAGCATTCTCGAGCCGGCGGCTAGCCAATAATTAAATGTAAATGTCTGACAGTATATATAAGCGAACTGTGTATTGTATTGAGCGTGGCATAAAGTGCCGACCCTCATAAACAATAACACAGCAAATAAATAACGTATTTGCTGTTATAAATCCTGCGCCATGCGAGGGCGAGTCCTTTGTGCTGCTGTTGCTGCTGCAAATGGCGGCCATTTGCATAAATGAGCGTCTAAGGAGCAGCTACGTCATTGTTTGCAATGCGTCTGAAAAGTTTTTCACAAGAGGAGTTCCCATTCGTAGTTTTATCTAGACGCCGCCATCGCGCCAGCTCCAGACATTAGCACTAATATGCGTAAATATTTCGCTGGGTATGTATAATTTTTATGTTTATTACATCCTCCCCCGGCAATTTTGAGTATAATAATAAAGGCGCGCTGACAAGCCAGCCCGGGCCCTTGGGCTACCCTATTCGGTGGCATTTCGATGGATTAGTCTGGGATCGGTTTATTGTTGGAACCTAGGGGTGATAACACCTCTCACATTATGGCTGCTTAAGGGGGCTTAAGTTGACGTTTTTAATGGTTTATTAACCTGTGTTTTTATAGCTTTTTGTTCTTAAAAGTTTGTTATTAATGTACAGCGCTCTAGGTAGTTAAATTATTTATTTAACAGGCATTGTATTAATGTAATTTATATTTGCTATTTCAAATTCAAAACAATACTTTATATATTTAGTTTATTGTAATTGCTTATTAATAATAATAATATATATTAATTATGTTGCCGAAAGCTATGGCGGAATTCTCTCCCTGTAGCTTAAGTTTCAATCTTTTGTCTCCTGCGTACCATAAATAAATTATATATATATTAATAATAATCTATTTTTTATTTATATCTATTTATTTACATTTTATTTATGTTTACTATTTACAGAATAAGCCCCTTCAAATATGTAAGAGGATGCTCATTATTTGTAATTATGTTTCCTTTTATTCTCTTTGCTCTTTCTGTAGCATGTAAATAATAATAATCCTTAAAGGATTTCTTATTCATATTTTATTTTTTTCTTTATTAATATATTTTTTTGTTCATTATTTCATGCATTATTTAATAATTCATTATTTTTGATGCATTCTAATTTCCATTCTATCTAAGACTTGCTAAATTTATTCCATTTAATTAAGGACCTATTTTTAAGGTCTACATTTTCACTTAAATACTTATGAAACTGGTTTCGTTTACTCTTCCATTATACCCCAACATTTCTGTACAGGTAACCCAGCAGCCGTGGGTGCCTCGTGCCATGCTTTTAGTGATTAGAATTGCGAAACGGCGCTTGACCCAAAAATAACCCCGAGTTGACCTGGCTGTTGATGGTGCTGTGCCTTTGGTGGTTGATGGCGACGGCCAGCTGGGGCCACACGCGCCGCTCTTATCAACTGGCAAAACGACAGTTTTATGATTTCGCCCGCTTATCAACTGCAACGCTCCGCGGCGGCCTTCGGCGGCTAATCAAAAAGAGCTTACTACCTTGTGGTGGGCGAATCCTTTGGGAATCCTGTGCGAGCAGCCACCGCCGCTGGCAGCAAGGCCCTGGGGTAGGCGGAAGTGACTCGAGATGGCTCAGTTTACGGAGCCTTGCTGACAGTGCTGCTGCCTAATAACCTACATCAAAAGCAGGACAAGGTCGATGAAAGACGGTGCGGAAATGGGATAATATATTCACAAATAAGAAAAACTAGGATTAATGTTTTCTGGTAGAAAAGAGGGTAGATTTAGAGAATGTCTTTGGGAATTAAGTGTTTAAAATTATGTAACACTTTCTTTTAAAAATTACTAAGGTTTCTTTTGTTTGGGTTCTTACAATAATTTATATATTTATTGTAAGCTAATGTTCTTTTCAATAATAAATATTTTTATTTTATTTATTTTCAAATAATTAATATATTATCTTGGCAGCACTGCCTGGCAGAGTGTCCTTTGACGGCCACCGTCGTCTTGGCCATAAATCAGCCACAGTTTGAAGGAAATTCAAGACATCAGTGGCCAAGAGCGCGGCGGGTAAGCCACAAACTCAAAAGGGTTTCCGCCGGGGAAACTTGGCTAAAATGAGCCGGGAAACTTAAGTTGCATCCCCGACGATGGTTAGGGGATTTTATACGGAATTTACGTGTATTAAACAGCAATTACCGGAAGTGGCCCATAACAATTACAATAATGGTTAGTTTATGGAGTTTTTTCTATAGAAAAACTTCCGCTAGTGCTTGTTCGAAGCACTTACCAGCGGCGGTCGATTTATAAGAGCTTACTTATAATGTTTGTAAAATTTAAGTGGATTGTATACATAATGTGGATACTAATTCTAACAACCTAAAATAAGAGTATAAAGTGTGGCAGGAGAAACGCCTTTAAATATGTGTAAGAAGCCTTTAAATATTTTTAAAGAATTTAAATTCAGTTAGGGGATTAGTTTCTAAACAAATGCAATATCATAAATCAGTTTAAGTAGCTGGGTTAAGCCTAGATAACCTTTCGTATAAATAAAAGTCTATCAACAATTCATAAACCTTTAATAATCCAAATAGTATGCACATAAATAAATAAAGTTCAAGCTGAGACCAAAAGTTAAGCCTTGTGACCGCAAAAACACTCCCTTCTTGCTTCGTTTCGGACTGACGGCTTTGTTTACCTTTGTCTGGGACAACGGGGCGTATGCGTTCTGTGATTTAAAGGGCAGAACACAGAGCTCGGCCCCGCAGGACCAAGGCCATGTTCAAGCTGAGCAATCAGCACCCCACTGAGTCCCTTTCTGGCTCCGAATTTGGCCTTCCGCCTCGACTGGTTGGCAGCGTGTAAAAATGGCAAACGGATGTTGGGCGCAACGAGCCGCGTCATGACATTTGCATAACAAATTCCATTCAAGGCCCCGCTCTCTGCGTGCAATCATGGAACATGTTTATTTTAGATCATTTCATCCAATTCCCCGCTCGCTCCATCATAATTACGTGTCACTAATACCGAGTATTCAGGTATTCGCTCCTCATTATTCAATCATTTGTAGCCTCAGCCGCCTGTGCGAATTTATTGGGGCTTTTAAATCTCGGAACAGGGAATTTTCCGGCCAGGTTTGAGGTGAGGCATCAATGCGGGAGCGGACTTCTTTGGGGTGGAGTTATTAAATCAAATCAACGGTACATTAGACCGACGCCCACAAATCTAGCGGAATTTTCCAAATTTTCAGAAAATGTCACACACAAAATGGTAAATGTGTGTTTTTTTTTAGAACGAGTAACATCATGATATATTAACTAACACTGCTGAATATACATTTGAATGTAATGTTTAATAAATAAATTAAAAGTTTATTTATAGAAGTAAATTCTATAAACTGGAACCCCTTCTAGAAAATTAAGATACTAAAGTTCTACCTCTGAATAAGTACGATATTTAATGTTGCTTTAAGATATTTTTAAAGAATTAACTTAAGGCGAAATGCAAGGAATATTTCTTTAAAACAAATTTTGATACAACGTTTAAAAATATTCTAGAAATTCTATTAATTGGTAAGCAAATTTTAAGATGCCAGAGTATTAAATACATCTTTAAAATAAAACTTTAAAAGTATTTACAGCAAATTAAATTTATACAAATGAAAGCAACTTCTTTTAGAAAAATCTTAAAATTCCAAAAGCTATCTTAAATATTAAACAAAATTTAAAAAAAAGCCTTAGAACTTAGCCACTTTTCAAGATGCCAGAATATTAAACACTTCATAAAAAATATCTTTAAAAGTATTTACAGCCAATTAAATTTATAAAAATGAAAGCAACTTTTTTATAAAAATCTGAAAATTCCAAAAGCTATCCTAAATATTAAACAAAATTATTCGACATTCAAAAGGCCTCAGATATCAGCGACTTTTAATATATTTTCTCTGAAACCTCTCCCACTGTGTGCCTATGCCTCCTTGCTTCCATCAGGCATCGAATGAACCGCCAAGACACCAAATGTCTTACGGGCTTGCCATCTACGCAAATAATTCAACATAATTTGTCAGCTGAGCGAGTGGCGGGGCTTTGAAGTCGAAGCCGCTGCCACTGCCGCTGCCGGGCTGCCCTGGCATATGAAATCGACTAAGTCGGCTGTAATTTGTTTATTTCCTGGCAGTGATACAATCTCAGGGGCCGTGCGGGGCTGCGAAATGCCGTTGGCAGGTGCTTACAAGCGGGCCCTCCCGTCGTATACGTGACGGGATTGGTGGCAAGGAAGGGCTCTTGGTTGGCGGCACAGAGATTTAAATTCAATTAACTGCGAAAAGGCTCAGGTGCACACGTGCGATCCGGTGACAGTTTTTCAGCCCCCGCTCAGAACGTGACCTAATCCTGGCGCAGGACAGTCGACTCCGGGGGTTTTTCGGTGAAAATGCAGCGCAGATCCTCCACCTTGGCCAGGATCTCGGCTTTCAGCTGGTCGAAGGGGCGACGCAGTCGCACAGGAACACTATCATCGCGTCCTTGGAAAAGGGTTTCTCCACTAAAGTCCACATAACCATATTTACGGGCAGCCAGCAGGGTGCCCATCAGTTTGTCGGATATATCGTTGTAGAGAATGAAAAGCTGACCGAATTCCAGTGTCCTGAGGCTCGGATCGACGGGATCAGCCTGGCCGTTTGCCTCAATCACTTCGCACAGCTGCAGGATCTGCTCCAGGGCCAGGACATTGGCCTGCAAGGCCCTCTGCTCGGACCGGCTGCCTGCCGGCGCCTTGCCATATTCCTCCTGGCCAAAACACCGCTTGGGCATGTCACTCACGTTGTAGTGGGCGAAGGGATTAATCATCATCCAGTTCTGATGCTGCTCCGCTGCCTGGTTGAAAAGCGTGATGCGCGACGAAACCGATGTGTCCTGCGGGGGTTAGTTAGGAGGAAAAAGGTGGGGAAACCTGCGTGGGCAACATACCTCCTGGCCATTCACCTGGTTGGCTGCCATTTTGTGAATTTTGCTGTTGATTTGAATGGGGTTTTGTCGAAAATGAAAATGGTGATTGATAACAAGCCGGGCCAGGGCCTGCTTTTGGGTAAACAGGATGGCCAACTTTGTTACATTAAGGGATAGGTATTTAAAGCCTCACTTTTCAAATAAAATCTATACAAATATAGTCATAAAAGAAAAGCGAAGTTTAACAAGTTAATTACTACTAGACCATACAAATAAAGGTAATTAAAAACATGCAAATTTGATCCAGGCATCCTTTCACTCATTTTAATTAATTTACCAAATATTTACAGCTGCTTTCCCTGCTCGTTTAAGGTATTTATCAGTGCAATCAATGGAACCAGCTACCGAATGCCACTGTCATCGCCACGTGCAGACAAACACGTAGAAATACGCATCTCATTAGGGACTGAGCCGGTCCACGAGCCGCGTCAAAGGCGCGAGTTTGCCCAGGGATAATCAATCAGAGTGTCGCCCAAAGGAGCTTCCCCCCACCCAGAATAACCCCGTTTATCCGCAGAGCTCTAAGCCGGAAAAGAAGCCACAGGCTGTGGCCATGGCAGTAACTGGAAGTGTAAGTGTAACTGTGGCAGTACCAGTGGCAGCCATGTGGCAAATGCGGCGGAAACAGCTCGCAAACTAGCTCCATAAATTTAAGCCTCGAATGGCGCGCAAGTCACCGGAAGTATTTGGAGCTCAGTTCAGCCGGAAATACAAAACAAATTTCCCAGAGAGGGAGAGAGAGCCAGAAAAAGACCCCAAATGGCGTAAAAAAATAAAAATGGGAAGCGAAGAAATTAATGAAACAAAACGAGGAATTGAATGCCGAAAGAAAGCAACTCTCTGAAGTCGAAACCTAAATATGCTATTAGATGAAAAGTAATTACTGAAAATAAACTACGATTAACTTTTAAGCTTTTAATTTAAGTGTCATAGTACAAGTTTATTTTTAGAATTTATTGACTTCTTCTTTGTGAATAAATAGAAAGCATCTCTCTGAAGTCGAATCCTAAGTATGCTATTAGATGGAAAGTAACTACTCATCATAAACTACGAATTAACTTTTAAGCTTTTAATTTAAGTGTTATAGTACAAGTTTATTTTTAGAAGTTATTGACTTCTTTGTGAATAAATAGAAAGCATCACTCTGAAGTCGAATCCTAAATATGCTATTATATGAAATGTAACTACTGAAAATAAACTAAGAACTAACATTTAAGTATTTCTTTTAAATAAAAACTATAATAAAATAAAATACTATGTAAGCAACTATTAGTAAAACTATTTCTTTGGCTTGATTAAGTTTTTACAGAATCTTTAGGTCTAAGAAGCTGAGAATGCACTTTCAACTTAAAGCTTAAACACATTTCTTAAGTTGATAAATTTCTTCTCCCCAAAGACCTAGCCCTAAAAGTCCTGTTGACTTAAAGTCTCCTCCTAAAGGCGGCCTGAAATCAAACCAATAAAATCTATAATATCCTTCTTCTCCAATTAAAGGCTGTCACACAATCTGCCAATCCAATTATTTTCCTTCTGGGGGGGAGATAAACCAATAGTTCCACTAAATGAGCATTAGGTTAAATCACGCTTTAAGCAAGGACCCGCCGGTCCTCGAAGGGTATCAAAACTGAGTTCCGGCGGTTTTTCTGTTTCTGTTTCTGCTACGAAGAGGGAGTGCAGAGGACAAGGAGCACAACAGACAAATGGCAAAATGGCGCCACTTCCACATCCGCTAAGCAATAAACATTAATGCGCAATTAATGCTGGTGTCAGACTCTGACTTTGGTTGTCATTGGGGTTTTCCTCGACTTTTCCCCGGATTTCCCCGGAGGTTGGCACAGGTCCTGCTGCGGCTGTCCTGGCGTCTGTTGTTGATTTCCTCCACTTGCTGTGATTAACGTTTGGCGCCTCGTCTTAGCCTTTAGTTATTTATGGCGTTCCAGGACAAATGAAATCAAGTGGGCACGGGGCAGGCTCCATGCAAAGCAGCTTAGTTTTGGTACCACTCCAGGAGACCCACATCCTTTGAAGTCTGCCAGAGTCCTGGCGGTATTTACTCGCCCGCAAACTTTTCATCTCATGGAGTATCTATGGAAATATTTGGCAAGAAGCTTACAAACTAGCAGAGCGGAGACTTAGCTGATTATTTCTTAGAGATGGTAACCTTTAATAATTTTTTAACTAATAACTTAAGATTTAGAATGCAATAAACAGTTTTAAATTTAAATTAGTTTCTTCTCTTACTGCTAATCTCTTCTCATTTATTTTCTATATATTATTTTCAGGTGTAATATAATATTTTTTGTTGTGTAACTAAGCTTTAGCAGCTGCCAGAGGACCAGAAGTGGCTCCATCTTCCTTCTTTTTGCGATATGTTTGCAGTTTCCTCGACCGGATACCAAGTTGCATTTTCCATTCGATGGAAAATGTCTTCGGTGGCAGCTGGCAGAAGAGGCCCCGCCTCCTGAGACAACTGCCACTTAAGCTCCGACAATGTCTGCATATGGCCCCCGGAATTTATGGCTTGTTGGTAGTGTCCTCTCCCCCGCCTCCTGAAAGTCCCCGACGCATTATTCAATTTTGGGTTCTGGCTGTAATGTAAAACAATTTTCCGCGAATGCATCAGCCCAAAGGAAAAGAAAGAAAAATCAGCGGAAAGCAATGGAAAACTGTCTCACCTCAGTGAATTTTATGTGTGGCACGTTCGGCAATAAATTTGTCGGGCTGAGGCGAGGACCTCGTATTGGATTTACAAATTGCTGCTTAATACTTCGCCATTTTCATTGAGCGAGAGACCAATTTATGTGGTCTGCGGTTAACACCTGTTCTTCTTTGTTTTTTTTAGCTGAAAATTGATGAAAATCCTTGCTGCTTAATGTCCTTGCTTCAACTCTTGGCTTTGTATATCCTTGCCTTAACCCATTTCTTTGTTCTACTCTCAGTTCTCAGACTCTTGGCCCCTGTAAAATTTGTGTCATTTATAACTTTTGGCCAGAAGCCATTTATATTGTGTTTTCCTACGGTCGTCGCTAGCTCCAGTCAAATTTTGATAAATGAGCGCAGTTTGTTCCAGATTTTCCTTTGCATATGAAACAACCTGGGGAAGGGACATCTGTCCGATGCATTTTTTCAGCTTCATTTGGCAGGCGCCAGGGTCTGGTTTATGGCCTTCTGGCCTAGTCGGGCGGCTGTCATAATCAGGGCACTTAAGATCGCCGATGTGCACTGAACGGGCAGCGTGAAATCAAATCAAGGCTTCGCAGGACAACAGACAGCTGATGACCTCCAGAGGGGAAGAAAACACAGACGAAAACCAATATCAACAGCAAAATAAACCGAAACTCTGATCACAAAAAATTAGCCAAGTCAACGGTCGGTGGGAAAACCGGGTGGAAATCGTTTTGCCAACGTCAGTCTGTCAGTGTTGGCAAATGCCACAATGTTTTTATGCCCTTTTGTTGCTCCATCTTTTTTTTCTGAAAAAATCTCCGAAAAGTATGCAACAGCCGGTGGCCCGAGTGTGTGAGTTTTCGAGTAATACACTGGCAAAATAAATAAGGTATATTTTTTGACTTACTTGATATTTGAGAAATTAATTTATAGGACAATAGATCTTGTTTCAGGTATAGAAATATATATTTTTATATTATATGGATTACATTATAAAAGAATTACTTTGGGAGATTTAGGGAGACTCGAACCATTGTATTATCAACTAAGGGGAGATAGATAAAAGGTTGGAAGTTTAGTTTCTAATAACTCTTATATTTTATCATCATCATTATATTATTATATATCTATGATTTTATATATCTTTTTGATAATTATCTATTATTTGTGTCATATATCATTATATTAATACATATCATATCATCATTATACTATTATATATTTATTATTATTATATATCATTATATTATTCTATATCATTATATTATTATATATCTTTTTAAATATTATTTACTATTTGTGTGGGCTGAGGTACGCGTGGTATAAGATTTTTGTGCTCAAGTACTGGTAACCTTAGCTTTTATACTCTCTGAGATCTAGTGAGTTGGCCTCCCTGCTAACGCTCTTTGCTCTCCAAGTTTCTTTCTCTGCATGAAAGCATGAAAAATTGCTAGTCTGTCCCATTGATTTGATTGACACTTTTATTGACACAGTGTTGCCGTTGTTGTCGTTGTTGCTGTTGCCGGGAAGGGTTTTATGACCTGGCAATGAACGCGAAAGCCTTTAAGCCAATCGACGGCATCGATGGGCTGCTATTTGGTGTAGTTTGCAGCTTCTGTAACACTCATACAGTAAACCCAGCCATACTCAGATATCTATATGCGTTTTCATACTTTTATGGCCCATTGAAACTTGATTTTTTAACACTTTACATCAATACGAATTAGGGAAAAGTCATAAAAACAGGCACAAAAATATTATTGCCAACTGAATGCTTGTTAAAAACTTTGTGCAGTTTTGTTTGGGGTGTGAAATATTTTTTATTATTTTGTACAAGCGGCTTTTATATCATAAAATTAATTTTTATGAACTTCAAGCTTATTAAATATTTTTTGTATGCCTTGAAATTATTCTCCATTCCCTTAAAATTAATTTAGGAAACATCAAAGGCAACTTTGTGTAAATCCTTTATAACCATGGAATTTTAATACCAAAATAGCTGTGGAAAATTAATTAATGAACCCTCAAGGGGCTTATGACACCCTCACAGATTCAGTTACCCGCCGTTCAGATTTTTAGCTACTATTAAATACGACCCCAGTGCCCCTGCCGTATTTGTTCCCTGCGATCCAGCACTAATAATCCCACCAGCCAGCTAGTAAAATGACTGGGTCGCCATGAATTTTCATGGCCGCAACTTTGCTTTTTTATGCGTGCCACCGGAACAATGGCGGCGGACCAAGGGCAGCGAAAGTGGCCGTAAAATATGACATTCGCTGGCCCTTTGTTTGCATTAAAGCCAACGAATTTTTATGGGGAATAATCCATAGAGGGAGAGAGGGCGGCAAGTGACGGCAATCGCTCGGACCGGCAATTAATCAGGCTCCATTTGCACTTAATCGCGACCATGATTTGCACGCAACTGCGGCCCAATTATGTGGCCATTAGATTCCATTATATCAGGCTCCCTCACTTATTTAATTTCAATTTTCATTAGCCCCGGTATGGCTCTGGTGCCGCATGCGGTCATCGACGGCCAGCAGCAAATTATATTTTGGCCCTCCTCGGTCGGCCAGGACGTCGCGGCAAATTATAGAAATAAAAACTCATTTTAATACGCGTAGCCCGGCAACGACCGGTTTGCCCTCGCCGTTTAAGCCCCGACCGCTCCTCCGTCTTCCGCGGACTTAATTACATATTTAAATTCCAACTGCGCCGCCTCTCAATAACGGGAAAAATAACAGCGAAACATAGCGGTCGAGGAATAGGAAAAATTCAAATCGCGAGCTGTAGTTATGAGATACCATAAACAGCATGGCGACAGGACAAACTAAATGATAAGTTCTTATAAACTGGAATTAACAAATACCCTAACCTGCTTTTTTTTCCTTTGTATATATATTGTTTTATATTTTAATAATATTTAAATAGGCAAAGCATTTTTTATACAAGAAATATAAATATATAAATATAATATAAGAAAATACAAAAAAAATTTAGTTTTTACAGCAATATTTTCATAAGCATTTAATAATTATTCTATGATATTGTATAATTTGAAAGATTTTGAAAATATACTTAGCATATTATGTATATTTATTAAAGTAATTTCTTAAAAACTTTTTGGAGGTTTTATTTTAGTAAATAATAATATTTAAACCAACGAATTTTTGTCTCGAAATTTACCCTTAAATCAAAGCTACCCTTTTCGGTTAGCGCCAAAATATGTTCAAGGTCATGTTTATTGTAACTCTCAAGTGGCCATCAACTGGTCTTGACCAAAATAATAAAAAGGCATAATTTATTGTTGTGTAACTGAGGCACAAATGAATTTAAAGCAGCATCATAACTTTGTGTAACAAAAGAAGATGAAATAAGACTTGCCAAGAGAAATAAGCATAAATAAGCTTCTAATGGAAAAAATAAAAAAAGGGCAAAAGTTTTAGGGAAATTTGTCAGGAAGCACTAAGCGTTTATGTGGCACTATAAAAATAAACTTTATAAGCAAATAAAATCAGATTATGAGGAACTCTACTAAATGAAATGTATCCATTAAACTTTAAAACATTTACAGGACTATAAAATTGGATTATCAGGAACTCTACTAAATGAAATTTATTCAATAAACTTAAAACATTTATAGGCCTATAAAATCGGATTTTCAGGAACTCTACTAAATGAAATTTATCCATTAAACTTAAAACACTTACAGGCATATAAAATCGGATTATCACGAACTCCACTAAATAGGCTTGTGAAATTTATCCATTAAACTTAAAAACATTTTCCCCAGTTATTAAGCTTAAGTGGAATGTATAGGTTTATAAATGTTAATAATAATTGATTTATATTTTGTATATTAAGCCGTTGTGAAGCAGTTCTTTAACCCATAATTGGGATTTGCATGATAATAAACTGTGCTATATTTAAGTAGTGTATCTTGTATGTGGACATATAATCGCCGAAACTAAATTGATTCGTGGTTTTAATTAATTTATGCTTGTTTGGCGCAATTTAATGATACAATTTTATTTGATATGCATTCAAGCTATTTATTCATTTAATAAATAATGGCATGGTTTCCGTTTAAATTTTGTAAGGCAGCTTTTAACAACCAACCTTTTATTCGAATTAAATTGCCTACAATTTTACTTTATTTCTTTTCCATTTTTCCCAGAATAAAATCCAAGCAAATAATAAAATTTAAGCTCATTTAATGGTCGGCTTTAATTTACTGCAATTGCCTAATTTGATATGCTTTTGTAACAACCATTCAGACAGAGGCCTCGTCGCCCTCGAAATTAGTCAGAATTACACAGGCATTAGGGACACCTCATCGCATCTGCATAAATTTGCTCTCGTCGTGCTCAGGAAATTACCCTGGCTGCTTTTATGTTTCTGTATGCACTGCAATTTTCCTTCAATTTTCCTTCGGCGCCGTTGTGCGTGGCTTAATTTATCCGCGCGGTTCCCTATTGATTTATTAAGGCGTAGGACATTCACGCCCGCTCATAACTGCCTCAGCATACATATGTATGAGTGTGTATCCTTGTTTGACTCATTCATTCATTGTTCCCTCACGCACTTCGCTGCTTT
This sequence comes from Drosophila pectinifera, assembly GCA_008042775.1. Taxonomy (NCBI): domain Eukaryota; kingdom Metazoa; phylum Arthropoda; class Insecta; order Diptera; family Drosophilidae; genus Drosophila; species Drosophila pectinifera. The sequence goes on from VNKC01000068.1 coordinate 59,735, forward strand.
CACCGTTTTTATGGCCCCGCGTCTGGCTTTCCCGCGCTGACTTTCTCCATTTTCTTTCCGCTTCTGCCCGCGCCTCCCGCAGCATTGATTCATGTTAAATTTATGCAAATTGCCTAGTATTCCGCCAACTGCCAGGATAAGGCTCTTCCGCACCAATTCGCTTCTAAAAATAGTCTACACGAAGAAAAAATTAAGAAAATGTAACATAACAATTATATTTAAGTTTAACGAGGTCACAACCAACTTTTAGAATGCAGAATTATGTAAAAACAAGCTAGTTAACTAGCAGTTAGCTTTCTACTTCCCTGATTGCTTTAGGTTTTTATAGAGAAAGTTGAAAAGTTAATAAAATTTGAAATACACTTATTTTGCACTTAAATTTGTTATTTGTAGGCCTCATAAATATTTAGGAATAAATTCTGTAATATTTCTGATACTATAATAAACCTTTGACAATATATATCCCCATTCTTCTTCTCAATTTTCAATTAGTTTGTTAATACAACATTTTATTAGTTTCACAGATGGACACCATTTTCCGCCTGTGTAGGAATTTAAGCCAAAATTCTTGATTAGCCTGGCTCGAATTGAGTTTTGTTACCCCCCAAAAACCAGTTAGAGTCTCCCTTCAAATTAAATGCTTAATTGCTTGCAACATTTAGCTGCAGCTGGCCTCGAGCACTGTGTGTCTGTGTTTCAGGGCGAACACGGGGCGTATACGTCATCTCCATTTTGCACACATCACTTGCCAAACGAGTTGAGACGACAACAATGGCGGAACTTTTGATTGCCATCGCGGGCGGGGCCGGGATGTTGGTCGGTTGCTGACTGGCTGGCTGATGGGTTACAGAAATAACCGCTTTGCTGCTTTATGGTGAAAACATGCTAGTCGCTAGTTTCTTGGCCAAGCAGTCGATGACGTGGCCCAAAGGGTCCTTCGAACAGAAGGTCAAAATACCCACAACTCTGATAGTGCTGCGAACAAAAAGTGAAGTACGGACACAAAAAAGGTTACAAGCAAGAGACAGATATTTCAAAGGATTTATCATTTTTATGACATATTTTTTAATTGTATTTATGCTTTTTTGGCTATAAAGGGAATGTTTTCTGTTGTTATTCTTTCATTTCAGGTCCTCATAAACAAATGGGAGTTTTGAGGTTGTAAAGAGTTAAATTCATTAACTCATTTCCATTAGTTAATTATTACTATAAGGTGAGAACTCTCTGATGATTTATTAATAACTTAAATAAGAAGTATATAGGTTTTTTATATGTTACGAATAACATAATGAGATTTTGCAGAAGAATGCAAATTAATTCTTGGAAAAAAAGTTACAACTTAAATATTTTAGAAATAAATAAAAAATTAGATTGTAGACTTAATAAATTACCATTAAATCTATTTTGAGATTGATTTTTTTAGCAGAAGGACACATCTCTCCGAAAAAAAGGATAAATAAGCAGCACTGGCCATGAGTGTGTGTAAACTACTGACTCTGCTAGGAAATTGTTTGCGGATTTCGGTCGCCACGGTTGTAAAATCAATTCCCTTTGGCATCCACCCGCTATCCTTATCCTGTTATCCTTTGGTTGTGTCAGCTGCATTTCCATTGCATTGAGCGATGGCTAAATCACATTTTCCAGCGATAAAAGCTACTGAAATTCCAGATCTCTGGGTAACCAGCAGCCAGAGGCAAAACGAAATGTAATTACTACAATGAAATACGAGATACTTGACCTAGATCGCCGCCACCGCTGGCACCTTCGGGTAAATGTGACTTCCGCACGTTTGCCGAACAGAACGGGGGCTCTAAAACAGGACCTTTTCGCCCTCGCTCACGATACACAAAGGATATGGCCACAAAAGAAACCCGGCCCAGACGCAACACTACTGCCTCATAAAGGGCAGGCAGCAGAATTATTGCATGGCTTGCAATATTCTTGCCGAGGTCAATGTGTTTTTTGTTTATTCGCCGGAACACCACCAATCTGGCACACACTCCCTTCATCGGCCGTAAAGTTGGCAAACGAGAATGAGAACGCTTTACGTGCAATTCAGACGCAATACACGGGGGAAAAAATCCATAAATATGGCGGGGACTCTACACATTTTTCATTTTCTCCTACCAAATAATGTGCCAGCGAAGAGCACATTAAATATTAAAGCAATATTTTTGTTTAAAAAGTTAAGGAAAAAAACATTCACATTCAGTTGTGGGAGGAAATTGGTTTATTTATTTATTTTTATATTAATTCGCTTGAGGTTCTCATATTACCCAATAAAGAGACTTTTATTTTAAATATTTAAATACAAAGAAATGTGATTACTCCCTCTTTTTCCTGTGCATAAGTAGGTCCTGCAATACTTGCGAAAACTCCGGCTCCAAATGGAAAGTTACGCACTTGAGGGGGAGGCGAAATGGAAGGACATAGGGGCAATGTGGTGGCAACGCCTCGGGCCATCATAACTTCTGCTCGAAGCAGGGACAACTCCCATTTGGCTGTCGCCTGTTCTCGGGCTCTCAGACATTCGTATTGTCCATAAATCAAATGTCGCTTTGAAGTTGCTGGCTTGTTTGCCGTGGTTCCAGATAAATGAAACTATTTATAGCTGAAGAGGAAATTCAAGAACGGCCAGAGGATGGGGCAAACAGTTCTTATTACTTTGCAAATAAAAAATGTGTCTATAAAATTGGACAATAGAAAGTTTCTTGTTTTTATGACTATTGTAAAGGTAAATACTTTTTTTATCTAATATATTTATTATTATATAATTGGCGCATTAGTTAAAGATTTAATGGATATAAAGATTGGATTTTATTTAAGTACTCCGAATTGGAAAGCATTTTATATAAGGAACATGGCAATATATGTGTTTCTATGTTTAATATTATTTAATGGGTATAAATCGTCAAGTTCTAAAGATGGCTAACTGGAAATGGAAATTTCTTGGGTATACCCTTAAAAAAACCCAAAAATTACAGGGTATACGCATAAGATAAGATATTCTTTTTTTAAAAAACAAATGGCAACTAAAATTTCATGAATACTCTATGAACCAGAGCCTTCCGGCTGGAGCGCTCAGCTTCGAGCTCTCAACTCCGGGCTCTGAGCACTTTCGCCTCAGCGAATTGCCAAACTTGGCGGCACCAATCCGCGACTGTTTCGGCGGAGCGAAAAATATTATTCAAAACTTTTTCGCGATTTGTGGCGGCGGGGGAATATATCATTTCCGATTGACTTGCTCGTGTGCGTCAGTGTGTATGCCAAGACAATCAACATACGTAGGAGGCAGTAAATTGAATTAACCTTCCAGTAAAAAGAGGGGAACTTCTTGGCAGAGCGTGGCTTCCGCCTCCGTGCCTTCAAGGACCACTGAGTGATGGCCCCAGGATGATAATAAAAGCATAGGGCAAGTGGAAATGTAAACACGTATGCCACTTGTGTGACGAGGCACAATTGACTTCCACAACACAATGGCCAGTGGCTTCTCTGGCTCAAGTTAATTGACTTGGCCCTTTTGGACGCCGGTGGTAGCATAGGGTTAATCGTCCAGGGTGGGCCACATACACATACTTATGCTCCAGTTGCTCCAGGAAGATAGGGCACGAGGCCCAAACCGCTGTGCGACTGACATCTTAATTAAAATGACTCATACGCCCCGTTGGCCGTGCTGCTAAACATTCTGGCGCCGGGCAACATTTTAAGGCGCACACAACAAGTGTCTTGGCCACATGAGGCTGCTGGCCTTAATGTTTAGCAGCAATGTGGCTGACTACCTCAAGTTTCTCCTCCTGCTCTCGGAATGTTTAGAAGTATTACTCAAAATTCTGTAGTTTAACTGCGGAGATACTCTGGGGACTAGTTTCTAGACATTTTTATCGACACCTGAATGTTTGTATAAATATAAAAACAATTGATTTTTCTTATGTTTGGTTTTGCTTTTGTCTGTTTTATTATTTTCATTAATTTTCACTTATTGGACCTTTCTTAGAATTCTATTATTTTCCCCCCAAGCTGAAAAATATTCAAGTGTGGACTTTACCCCATTTCCTTTACTTTTAGTTACTCAAAATAGATTTTCTCTCATTTTAAATTCACTCATTTTCTTTCATCTTTCATTTCCTTCCTAGACTAATTAGCTAGTTGTAAATTTTACGTACAACGTACAAGATGCCGGCCAGTTTTGTTGTATACAAATAAGTTTAATTGCTGTTCTTCGGACTACCTCAAGTTAAATGTTTGTTAGCTTCGGATAATTAGGAAACTTTTCTAAAATACTGTTTACTTAATTTTCTTGTTATTATTGGAGAGTTTATTTATAAAGTTTTGGTTGCTTTAAGATGTTTTTTTTTGTTTTTTTTATCTTTTATTTACTTTTCAAACTCCTACGTTTTGATGTAAATTATATAAATAGTACCTAAATCTAATTGTACACATTTTTTTATGCTAGGATTATAGATACGCAATTCTGCCTTAAGAAAAACCAAATTAAACCTCAAAAAATATAGTCAAACCTATTTTTCCCTACTTTATGTTGCGAAGTTTTTTATCTGATTTTCTATTCCCAATTTCGTTTATTATTGGCTTGGCTAATTTTCATTTGCACACTCATTGACTACTTGTTAATTTTATAAATAATTACCTGCTATTATTCGTGATGTGTCGGCATTGTAGTCTTAATGTGTCAGCGCAGACCATGTTTATAAACAAATGTTTCTGATTATTGCTTACCTTTCGTTGAATTTTTGCTTGTTTTCTCGCGGCAAAAACTGGCTGCTATCCAACCATGAGACACTGAATCAATCCTCAAAAAATATTCTTGGCAGACTTTCCGAGTTTTTCCTCATGAAATATATCCCACGAAAATATACTCAAATAGTTTTCTTTTTTTTCTTCCGTGAATCAATATTCAAATTGTTTTTCCTCCTTTCCTTTTTGTTTTGCTGTTAATATTCTGTTGGCTTTCATTTCCGTTGCGCTGGCTCTTTGGCTATTTGTTAATTTTTATAAATAATTACCAGCAATTAGAAATGATTTTCGTGCCTTGTATTTGGCATTTGTAGTGCTTGTTGTTGAGGGGCGACTCATGTCCCACCATCTGTCCTGGGGCAATATCAATTAACTTTAACGCTAAATACAGGTACGAGTTGCGTTAAATTGAGTTTCAAGTACTTTTCCAGCCACCTGTGCAGACATTTTCCATGAATTGCTCATAAATTTGATGTTAATTATCCGAGGACAAGGACGAGAACCCGCTGGAAAAACACGTGGCTGCGTTTAAGCCGTCTTTTTTTAGAAGCTGACATTTTGACACTTTGAAGCAATATGATTATTTATTTTAAAGTCGAAGTGAATTTTGGTAAACTTTAAATTAATGTTTTTGGTTTAAGTAGTAAAGCTGTGCCTTATTTCTATGAATTTAGATTACAATGGATTTATTAATTGTTGTTATTTCTAACCACTTAAGCAATTAACATTTTACCGAGAAGATTTTAGCTCTACAATAAATATGGATATCAAGAAATAAACTTTTGATTTAGTAATAATGACATAAGAAAGTACAAGTATAAACATAATTCTTCACAAGTTAAGAACAAAATTCCTGGAAAATCCCTGTTCCTTGGCCACGTGTGAGTCACCTTTGGAATTGTAATTTCCCGAAACAGGCTGCCCCCCAAGTTGTTCCTAATAATTCGGCCAGTGCCATAATTGCTGCGGCAAGTTGTAATGGAAATGGACAAAACTGATTTCCATATTAATTGCTCATTAGCTTCGAGGTGCGGAAGTGTTGCTTGGTATTGTGGCCAGCCAAGTGCATTAACCATTAGTCCGCAGTTGATTGGCCAAGATTACGCATACGCCGTGTGGTCAGTGGCAGCGGGGGCGAAGCTCTGCGGTTGCCGTCGAACCAATTCGACCAAATATTGCTACCACAAATTGGAGCTGTTTGCCACGAACAAAACGAACGGAAGACAAGTGCTTAAATGCCGGGGTGAAAATTCGACCATAAATCAGTTGGCGTGAAAGGATAACCGGGGTAAAAGTTTGGCAACAGATGGCAGCAGGCCTAATGGCAACCGTTGGCTAATGATGCGTTCCCAACAGCGAGAGAGGAGAGCAAAGGTGGCTCAGACCCGAAATTAAATATTAATATTCAATTAGAGGTATAATTATTGATTACCCCGGCGGCCTTTGTTCGCTACGGAATTTTGATTAGACCCGAGACGACAAGGAGTCCAAGTTCAGAATGAAAAGTGGAAAATTAATGGCTAGCTGGCTGGATAGGAGAGCGAACTGGCTCATCTGCAGGCGATGCACGTCAGGACTTTTTTATTACAGCCACATGTCGCATGTCCCAGCACAACAATGGCGCAACATAGGAGGTATACGGCACACACACACATAATGCCACAACTATGTAGCCAGCTGGACAGACACGGGCAGTAGAGACTCATTTTTGAATAATTTAATGAGCTGCCCGGCGACGTCGACTATGGCAACGGCGGCGTATGCGTAATATTAAATCCTGGAGACCGCACATTTATCATGAACCCTTCCTCGCTCAAGCACACTCCACACCCAAAGCGGCATCCACATGCTTGCCGGGATGTCAGTTTAATATGTTTTTAATTGTCTGCCACTGGCTGGGAGAACATACTTGGCTTTAATGACCCCTCAGCTCTCAACGGAGGAATGTCTCCTTTTTAATTTTTAATGCCGCCCATTAAGGCCTGGAAATCGTGTATATATCAACTGCTATCTACAGGAGAAAGGCCTCCGCAGCAAGTTAATTAATTTTTACAGCCAACTTGGCTTTATGTATTGTTTTTTTTGCTGTTTGTTTTTGTTTTTACAAGCGTTCCGCAACGCCAGTTAGCAACTAAATTTGACGATAAATCAACTGATAATGTCAGCACACATTTAGCAACAAGGCCATATCCTAGCCGAGAGCATATTGTGACAAACTTTGCCATGTTTAGACGGCGCGCCGGAGTTCGCGATTGACGGGCGCGGGTACAAATCAAAATGCCAACAACTTGGCCCGAAGGGTTGGTTGATAGTTTGGGCTTCGGGGCGCAAAGTTTTCTGGGTCAGCGTGCGGAAAACCTTTAATCAGCAACTGCTTAATGCGTGGGTTTTCCCATTTCCCATTTGGGGTAAACAAGTTGGGGAATGGAAAGGAAAGCGAAGGCAAGGATGGGGCCCTTAAACGTGGGCACACATCTTGTTCAAGTTAAGTGACAATGAAAGGTCAAAGTTTACATATGTCTGCTAGAACTCACTCATACAATTGGAGTAACTCGAAAGGGTTAAATGCAGTTTGTTGGCTTTCCCTAAGAAACCAAGAAAATGGAAAAGTTGTTATGGCTTCTAGTGCTTAAGGGGCTCAGAGCGTTGGGAACTCAAATTAAATAACTAGAGGTTTCTTAGAATAATATAAATTTAAAATAAACTTCCCTTTACATGTGAAACAATAAAATAAAATTATAAAATTTTGTGCAGCTTCTGGAAAACTTGTAGACAATTATTTCTCGCCTTCCATTCCGATTGTCAGTATATGCATGCAGTATTTACTTGGACCTATGCAATATGTCGGCCAAATTTATTATACCATCCCAGCCACAAAGCCATTAAAGCTGCCGCGATAGAGGCAAGAGACACAGCTGCTTTAGACGGGGTAGAATGTTTTTCAGTGTATTAATCTATAAATCGTAGAGCTTGGAATAAGATATTGCAATTCAGACACATGGGATACATAGAGTAGGAGCATCAAAATAAATCTCTCTGTTTCGTTAAAGCCTTGTTTCGTTTACAGGGGCGGAGCTGGAGCTGCAGTCAGACAGGACAGATAGATGAGCCTCCTCCTACTTCTTGCTGGCACTCTGCTGGATGACAGCGCAAATTTTATCAAATGCCGATTCTAGGCTGTCGATGAACACCTTCCCATCCGCCTGATTTTTGTACGTTGTGACAATGGCGCCGGCAAAATCGTTTTGTATCGAGTAGCTGCAAGATAAATGTGTTATCAACTGTCAGTAATTGTACAATTTTTCGGTGGCCTTCAGTTAACCGACAGATGGCTTACCCGATGCCAAAGCCATTCCTGACCACTGGACCGAAGGATCCTGCTAGAAGGGCATCCGAACCGAGGGTTGAGGTACTGATTATATTATTGTTGATGCGCTGGTAAGCCTCAGTCTGGTAGAGCTCGGGTACGGGTATGCCCTCCTTTTGAGCAGTGTGCCGTAGGGCGAAGAGATGGCGATCGAAACCCTGGCCCATGGCCGCCTCTTTGGTGAGCTGCCCGTGCACCTTGCTGCACTTGTCGATCATAGCCCGCAGCTCTCCGGCACTCGGTTTGCTCCTCTCCGGCTGTAGCACAGCCTCACAAAATTCGCGGGTGGCATTCGTACAGGGCCGCATCGTTTCCGTGCGTCCATGTCGGAAGGCGGAGGTGCTGCAGGACTCATAGCTGCCCACATAGCCACTAAAGGCCTGCCGATAGGCCAGCTGGAAGGACAGCTGAATGATGGAGTCGGGACTGAGGCCAAACTGCTTGCAGATGGGCTTGTTAATATGCGGATACTTCAGCACATTCATGTCCAGACTGTCTATGATTTTAGCGTTCTTCTCATAGGCCTCCGACACCGCCGCCTTCGTAGCATCGTCGATCTCAAAATTGATGGCTCGCACATTGGTGCCATCTCCTTCGGCGGGCGTGTGAACCGTCTCCGTGGACACGAACGGCTGCTGCAGGGTGTCCTTGTAGAGTTCGTTAAAGTACCGAAGAACGGCCACTCCGTCGCCCCACGAGTGCTCGAAGTTGATGGCCGTTGTGCCATCGGCACTGATTAGCAGGGAAATGGATTTATCAAACCACCTAAAGCGGTAATTAAATAGAAAAAAATAAAAATATTATTTTAATAACATATAAATAAGCATAAATTATACTTTCTATAAAATGTTTATTGGGTTTTAACAAAGGCGGAATATTTATTTGCAATAATGTACATTAATATAGATGTAAAATAAGCAAATTTATTTCAGTTTTAATTTAAGGAAAATAAGTTATTCGCATTTAATTAATCATTTAGTAAATATCCCATTCAAACTCACCGATTGTTTGCTTTCCCCGCCAACAGATGCTTGAGCAGCGGCTCCTGGCTGTCCTCCTTAAAGAAGCCATCCTCCTCGTCGTCTAGACAAACGCAGAACAGCGCCCCATCCACCTCACTCTGCAGAAGGCTGGCGTTCTTTGGATTGCTCACAAAGTGCGCCCTGGATTTGGCCCAATCATCACGTTGTCCCGAGGTCAGAACCCCCAGTGGCACACTGGCTGCCTCACGAACCGCATCCAGTTGGATTACAGTCCTCAGCCTGCCCAGAATCACGCTAGGACTCTCAATGTAGCCACTCGAGTCGAGGACATTTACGGCGTACATGTGCCCGCGACGCATGACCAGGATGTGCTTGGAGTCCGGCGACTGAACCAGTTCGTCCTTGCCCAACCGTGGTATCCGGGCGGTGCCGAAGAGCCGGTTGTACTGGCTCATGTCCAGCGGGAAGGCCTTGAAGGCGTAGGAGGCATAGGTGGCGAAGGCCTTCGGGGCCACCTTCATCCATCGTCGGTAGTTGGCGGTGTCGCTCTTCTTGGCGTTCATGTGGTAGACCTCCGGCTCCAGGAGATCCGATTGCAGGGACCGCCAGAAGCGCAGTGAACTGATGATCATATTGGTGGCCCGCACCACTTGGTCCTGGTACTCCTTCCGCGTGTCGCTCTTCATCACCAGCAGCGGATTGTAGTTCAGCGGCAGCGGCGCCCGATCGGCCAGGTACATGTCGAACCAGGGCTGCGATATGTAGCTCGTGTGCTTGTTTTCCGCATCATGTTGCTTAAGCTTCGCATGCAGTTCCATGCCGATTCCCTGACGGAACTCCTCCACTGTCCGCTGGGTCTGCGCCTGCTCCTCGCTGGATAGGAGAGGCTTGGTGGCCTCGACAAACCTCTGGCAGGAGTTCTCCAGCAGCGGAATCGGCAGCCGCGGCAGGGAGCGCTGGAAATACAGCGTTGGCAGCTTGGAACATTGCAGATACTGGTAATGCTGGCCGTGCGTCGTCGTCGTTCGCGAGGAGTTTGTTGAGATCCACGACAGATTTCGGTGTACTCGTGTCCGGAACATCATCGCGCGCCACTTGAGTGTCTTCGAATTGAGTAACAATTGCAATAAACAATTGAGGAGCCGCGACTTTAAGAGTCTCAAAGTCCACAACAGAAAATCCAACAACAAAGCAGCGAAACCTGCGACCGAGCCACATCAGCTGTTGCCGCTGGCTGATCACAGCTGATCGCGGCTATCGACTTATCGATAGGTGGAATGGTTGCGCGGTTGCGATAGCTGGGGGTGGCTAGAGATGGCAGGTTCAGAATTTATGGCGGTTATTATTTTAAAAATTTAATAAAATAAGTATAAAATTAAAAATACATAATATTAAAAAAAAAAAAAATATATATAATAATGAAATATAATATTTAAATATCTAATTTAAAAATTTAAGGAAAATGAAAAAATATGCAAAGAAACTTTTGAATTTTATATGTTATTCTATTTCTATATAAATGCTGGTAAAAGATATAATTTTATATAAATTACCCCGCAATTGGATTACATTAAAAAGTACATTTATTCAACTAAAAGACTTTAATATTTCAATCCCAAACAACAAACCATTTAGGAATAATTTATACAACATACCAAACCACCTTTTGATTTAAGGCCCCACAGATAACTCTTTAAAATTCGCCAGGGCAGAGGCAATACTCGTAGGAATGGCAATTACCCATCGATTTGCTTCGGTCGAAGGTGCTCAAGTGCTTAAGCGTCCTTTCACCTTTCTCCGGTTGGTTTGCCGGGCACTAGGCACCCGGCACCCGTTGGCTACTGTGTTCCGTGGATAAACAGCGTTTTTGTTTGCATTTGCGTAGAGTGGCGTTTATTTGTTTGCCCCTCTCTGTGGATGTCTGAGGACTCGTATTTTTTATTCCTCAGGGTGAGGAAGGAGGCCAGGACATCCTGCAGACGACGTGGTGGGTCAGACTGGTTATTCCACCGGCTTAGCCGGTCACTGTTCCCAGGTGCAGCAAATAAATAAAATGGCTTACTAAAATTTCGCAGCTAAGAAAGAAATGAAAACTCGCATAAAATTTTTATGCTTTGTCGAGTTTAACGAGTGCCAAAACCATCGATTCCTTGGGTTCCTTGAATCCTTGGCCAGCGAAATAAAATGCGCTGCCTTCCAATACCTCAAATTAAGTAAAGTGGCGGGGATTCCCCCTTTCCGTGCAAATTTCCATAAGATGCGCGTGCGAGTGCGAATGCTGATGCGGATGTAAATGGGGCTGCCGATGGGGTTGCAGTGTAATTGGGCGAAGTGAAATTGCGTTAATATTTAACAAGCAGGCAAAAGTGCAAAAGCGAAGAGCATTAAGAATGGAGCACAGGGTTATGGATGCGGATACGGATACGAATCCCGGAGCTCTTGGGGGAGCAGTGCGAAATTATACGCAATTCATGGTGGCATCCGGTGGACCCTATCCCTTCCTCTGAGCTATGACCCTGCAAATGCTAAATGCTGCCCAAAAGGTCACATCCATCGTCCCATGAGGGAGTTAATGTGAAAAGGCCACTGAAGGCCAGCGGTTTCCGTGGAAATTCAATTTCCCATTAACGCCAAAGGGGCAGCGCCTTGAATTGATTATGTTAATGCCATCAAACAATGTTAATTCGAAATTTCATTTCCGTCAAGTGATTGCTAAAGTGATTATTAAAAATGTAATTTCCCACAATTAGCCTTTAAATAAATGATTCGTGTGTTGACATATTAAATTCATTCAGCTCAAATTGAATTTAGTTCAGGCCATTAAGCGGCTGATTAATAAAAATATAGGGACAATTGGTTTCCTGTTCCAAATTATTTTTAGAAATTAGTCTGCCACTTTTGGTTCAATTTAGTCTTCATGATAATTAATAACTTTATATCAATCCGATGAAAAAGTTAAGTGAACTGTTAATTACCCAAACTACCATAAAAAAAAGAATAAATATGATTTAACGATTGACTGCTGATGACTAATGAATTATTTTGATCGAGTCTTTTTTTGTTTAAGAGCTGTAACATTTTTTCTGTAATTCAGTTGCTATTAATAATGAATTCTATTCGATGGCATTTGATTGTGCTAAAAAAGTCAGCAATCTCAGCACTCATTAACAAAGAACCGTGGCATTAACTTTCATCTGTCGCCGCCAGATGCGAAATGCCGTAAAAAACCTCTAAAAATCCTTTCTTTTTGTGTTACTCTTGTTTTTTTTTAATGCGAAAAATCAACATTTATTTCAAGAGTCCATTGGTGGAACAATATAAAACTTTTGACCATTCCAGCACGCACAGCAGGTTGTCCGAATTGGGATCCTTTTATCTTGATTTTGCGCCTGAAAACTGGCCGGAAAGGTGTCGCATTCGGTGGGTTGACAACTGCGTGAAAATCGTAAAAAATGTTGGCCCACAACAAAGGTTGGCCAGACGGAAGAGTTAACAGGCAAATTCCATTTGCCATCCGGCCGTGATGACAATGGCAAATGGCAAATGGGATTCGTGTCCTTCGGCTGCCCCGCCGCAGACGGAGATTTGCATAGATGGCTCAGCATAAATGTCGGATTCCAGTCGAGCAAATCATTGACATGGCTAGCAGTTAAGAGATCAGATGGGCCAAGAAATGGGAGCAATAACTCCGACCTCTCTCTACCCCTCACTGTACTGTGACAAAGCGTAGCTAAAATATATTTTAAGCTGCAGTATTTCTGATATACTTTAAACTCTTTTATTTGAAATAAAAACAATCCATAAATAAACCGGATTTGTACAGACTTTCAACCAAACATTTCCCACCGTACACGGCGGATTTAAGCAAAATCAAATGTAACCAAAACCATAGGAAGCTGGGCACATGATGGAAAAAAAAAGGTGGGAAAGTCTGTGAAACTCCGGCTGGCTGAGTTCTTACCCCCGCAGGCAGTCGACGAATATTCAAATTTAATTCACCGACCAGGACGTGCACGACAAAAAAAGCAAATAAGGCCAAGCAGATTAAGTCAAGCCCCACATGGGAACACAGGATTCCGCCCACTTTCTGCGGCCTGGAAGATTGCAGGGTGATGAATATGTAAAGACCTTTATTTCTTTTTTTTTGGGACTACGCAATTTGCGGCTCTTGTGTGCAATTATGCACAAAACATGTTAATTTTCATAATTGCCTCCCGGTTCTCTGTCCGTCTCCGTTTAAGAAAGTAAAGAATGCAAATAATTGCAGTTATTGTCGGGGACACCGAACTCTTCGAGGGCCACAATTTGTCATTAATTTATGGCCAGCCACGAGCGATGACCGGCAGGCAGAATAATTAATATACGACAGGAACAGGCACTGGGGAATCCATCGATTGAAGGAACAATGTCCAGAGTTCAATGTCACCCAGAGTTTATTGATATCCTTTGGTGTAAGTACTTACTTATGGTCCAGCAAGTGTAGCTTTAAGGCAAGTCTTCGATTTATGAGTCAGTATATTATTATTTCTTTTATATGTATAAATGTATAATAAGCTAAGAAAATTAATTGAAACAATTATTAAAAATACTAGTATTCTTTTCTGCGCTTTCAGCATCACTTATTTCACTTTTTTTTGCTGTCAAACCTAAGTCACTAAGCTACTCTGTTGTCATGAATTTCTTAAAATCATCTTGAGATAATTTATAAAATCCGTTGACATATAATTTATTTAACCGCGGAAAGCATGTCGACAGGGTATCAAAGCTGTCAGGGCATTGGACTATACCAGAAAGTTTTAATTCTTCTAGCTCGGGGATAAGACGGAAAAATTCCTCAAAGTAGCAAATGTAATGGAAGGAAATTATGGTAAAATGCTTCGAGATATTTATAAAATTACTTTATACTTTCAATAATCGTATTATAAAGGTTCTCACCAGACCAACATAAACCTTGTGTCCAGTAGAAGCATTAAATAGGCAGCAAGTTACTTCAAGTAATTCCTAAAATAAACAAAATAAGGGCTAGAAATGTCACTGATTTAGTATGTGATTTTTTGATTCAGTTTTCCATCATTAAAATTACATTTAAATTCCCAGAACTGCCTTATCTTGGTTTATTTAATTGTAACTAAGGCAAATCTCTAACCAGCTGTGTTTAGCTCTCATCCTTCAATGTTAATTCCAAACGATTTAGGACTATCAAGAAGTGAACTAATGATTACTCCTCCGCTCCAAAAATTAAGGCCTAAAAATAGGAGAAAAGAACTAATGGGCAACCCAATTACCGGATTTATATATAATAAGAAGCATGTATGTAAATGAACGCGCAAGTCCTGTGACTTGAGGAGGAGCTAAGTCAAGGATTCCGCCTACTACAGCATGATGATTTCCTAGAAGGCCCGACAAATTGCTCGTTTCTTTATTTTCTTTCTTCTATTTTTGTGTGTTTTTTCGAATGATTTTCCTTGGCTGCGGCTGAGAGTAGATCGAAATCATTTTTCACAGGAGCATGAAACAACAGTTACCAGAACAGGAACGGCAGCACGAACACATTAAATTGCTATAAAGCCATCGCCAGGTCCCAGGACGCCCGCAAGGAAGCGGCGCCGACATGTGAACTCCAGTCAACACATTCAATGCACTCAGAGAAAAAGTGATTAATAGACTTATTTATATTTACATATACATATAAGTTAAAGTATGTAAGTTTAAGTATTTGTTCTTATTATGTATATATGTTCTTCTTATTTGTTGATGGAAAACAACTCCTTTATAAAATCCTTTCTCTTCTAGACTTTATATTTAAAATAATCAGAGAAGCCGAAAGAGTCTCACTGTGGCTTCTCTTAATTATAATGATTAAGGAAATTTGTAAGAGTGTAGTGCCGTGTAACCAGTCACCATTACTCTGGCCCTCGAGTCCCGCTCCCGCCGCGACGACATGTAACTGATGTTGTTTGTTGTAAATTAAATTTTCGCCGACTGAGTGAGCCGAGAGCCGGGCAATGTGGGAAAAGTACTTTGCGCTCCTCCTTTGCAGCTCGTTATTTCTGGACTTTCATCCCGCCGAAGCAGATTGAATTGTTTGATTTTATTTCCGAGCGCCCAAGCGGTGGGTTCGCGTGCCGGCGAGCGTTTTGGCAACATTTTAGGGCCGGCAATTAGCAGGTTTGAGTGTGCGGCGCGGAGCTGCGCGGCAAAGTAGGCAACACTTTCACATGTCGTGCTGGCGGCCATTAATCAGTCCTGGCAGAGGGAAGCCCGTTTTCCACGCCAATCGTAATGGCATCGAAACGAGCGGAAATGCCCGCAAATAAATCAAGTTCACATAAATTATGAAAACAGGCGCCGGACCGATGGCTAAAAATAACAAAATGGCTGCTTATTTGCGTCAGCCGAAAAATAATGAAAAATTGGGTCAACATTTCACGCTGCGTCACTGGACTTTTTCATTTGTTCGCGGCTTTTCGTTGATCACTCAAAATATTTCGATTGGCTGTATATGCGTTATTTTTGCGGACACTTTGGCTCCTCAATTTTAATGGATATAGCCCAGTGACGTCAGCAGTGTCCCTCTGGGAGGATTTGCCGATTTCAGTGCGGAATCCGCGGCTAAATGAATTTCAATGGCCGTCGTTCGCCATTGCGAAACGATTTTCGAAACGATTTTCATTTAGCCAAAGCCGAAAATGTTCAATTGAGTGGAAATCAAAGAGAAGAATTGGACGAATTTAGGGGAAGTGCCGACAAAGTTTGTTTCTCCTTTTTTGAAGGGTCACTTTCCAAAATTGTTATTGCGTCTGGGCCTGTGCTTCATTTTGAATTTGTTTGAATGCCAAAAGCAATTAAGCGATCTGGCTAAAGTATATCAATTCAAGTAGAAATCCTTGAAAATCATGCGTAAAAAATATTTATTTGTGACTTTTTTGTGAAACGACAAAGTTTCAAGTATTTTAAGCTGTATTCTAGTTCCTGCATATTTATCCTTTCCGTCCGAAACACTGCAAACTTTCATTTTATTTCAAATAAATGTTGAAATAAAAATGCAAATACTTTTATTTCTCTATTAGTCCAGTTACCATCGATTGCAGCTTAATTTCCGCAGGAGCAGCACATCGAAAGGGAAGTCCCCGCAAATTGAAATGCAATCAAACAAATAACAGAACACAACCAAGCGGTTTGCACTGAATTATGTATGCCAAGGATGCAGGACACAGCTCGCAGGACCCAGGACAGAGCTCTGTCGCATTTTTCGTGAGGGCACGTGATTGCACTCGGCTGGCTCCATGCATTTATTTGCATATTTACCGCCACGGCACAAGCGGAGAGGGTCCTGCATTTGCCTCACTTTACTTACTGCATTTGCATTGACTCCGAGGCTAGCAGGACGAACAGGATCCACTTACACACGTCATTCGGGGTTGGCTGATGGAGTTCTTGGCCAGGACCGGAATGCAAATGGCTTCGCCTCCGAGAGATGTCAACTCAACTGACTTGGCCACTGTGTAAGTATTTATATAAAGAGGTACATAAATACCTGGGCACAGCAATCAATCAGGGTAAATTGAAAGCTCTGCAATAACTTGGACGACATTGTTGGTCTTGGGAATAGTTTGGGGACTGTATTTGTCTTCCAAGAGTTATATCAGTATTCCGTCGGGCTTATGTAAAGTAAGGTAACTTGTACTTCAAGACAAAGTGGGTAGATATATATATAATCTCGTCTTCCTTTTCGGTTACTAAGCTGTTTATTTTATTATTTTTAACTTCAATTAAGTTCACTTAAGCCTCAGCTGTTTGCTCTTCCAAGTGTAACTTTTAAGTTAACAAACAAATTCTTAGAAAAATTCTTAAGCCCTTTAATGCATTTATGCTCTTCTGTAATATTTAATTCTAGAAAACATTGACTCAAAATTGTAACGAAGCTCAACTACTTTTGTCCTTTCCATCCTTGGTTTTAGGGCAACATGAAAATGCTTTTTGCCAGCCCACTGCCGCGAAAAGTGGTTTTTTGTTGAGTCCCAGAAAGGCAAAACTTACACCAAAAAAGCTGAACTTGTCCCACAACTTATATAAGCTTTTCAATTAGTTTTCTCTGTGATAAAAGCGGATTTGGTTAATTAAATATATATATGAGATGACCAATTGAAACCAATTTTTTCGCATCATGGAGCCATACTTTGAATTATTCAATATAACCTTTTCATTCATGATGTTTCCATTTGGCTTGTGCCCGTATATTTTTAGATGCACAACTGAAATTTGTATTATTTATGTGGACTTCCTCCGCTTTAACATTAAGTGCCATAAACTTGCACAAAAGGCGTGGCATATCGCATAAAGTGTCGAAAGTTTTTGTGTGTGTCTGCCATGGAGATGGCTGCGAGTATTTGCATTATGCTCTTGTTGCCAAGTTTAAACTAACAATTGACTGTTGCTGCCCGGGAACAAGGACTTCACCCATTGTAGCTTCTGTTGTTCTCCCGCTCTTCATTTGCACTGCAAATGTGCAAAAGTGTAAGGCAGAAGGAGCTGCAGAAGATGGCGGTCGAGGACAAGATGGCGGGCGACGGCGGAAACGAGTGCGCGGCTGCTGCAGCTTAGCGTTAATTCCCATGAAGCTCGAAAGGATGTGCAGAGTGGCACGCACACGCTCACGCACAGCACACCCAGCTCACCCAGCTCACACACTCTCCCATAACCAAGGAGCATCAAGTGCCATTTCGCATGACTAAGTTGAGCGAAATTAAAAAAGAAATTGCATGAAACTCTCGCGAGCAACTGAATAAAATGAAGGCTGCCCCGCTGAGGAGTCAAAAAAGAAGGCGAGAGGTATATATGTATAAAAAACAAAGAATAATGGAAAAAAATTGGAGAGTGTAAAGGATAAAAGAGGTTGCCTGCAGCATAAAGTGCAGCAAATTAAATTGCGGCCCGGAAAAGTTTAAGCCACACTTTCAACAGCCTTTCTTGGTCGCATTTGTAAGGGATGGTAGCAGTTTCAGAGCTGTAGTGGCAGAATTACAGTCAGAGGTGTCTGTACACTTAGAAATATAAGGGAAAGTAGTTACCAATAATTACAATAAATTTAAGCAAACTTACAGTATATTTTTAATAATTTTTTTGTATGTAAAAAGAAGATATCAACTCTTACATATAACTTACATATTCTTTTATATTATTCTTCAGTCTTTTAAGCTAAAAATATAAGAAAAGCTATTATCTATTAACTATTAAGTTGAATAAAGAAATAAATCTTATATTAATAAATTTAAGAAGATTCTCCAATTAAAATACTGTTTTCTAAGTTCATAAACAATTTATTTTCGAGTGCATTGCTTTCACATAAAAGCTGGCCACTTGAGGCAGGCCTTGGGGTAGCAGGGGCCAACGAAAGGCCCAGGACATGCACATTGTTTCACGGCTCATGGGCACTTCCGGTTGTAGGCCTTGGCAAGGAACCCTCCCCTCCCTCAGCATACCTCAAAAAAGAAAGAAAAAGAGGAAAACCGAAAGAGGCTCCCAGCAATTTGCATGGCAATGCTGCCACGTCTCCAAACCCAAATCGGTGCAACTATCGTGTATCGCCTTTGTGTGTGCTCAGATCCTGTACGGTTTTGGCATAGCTTTGTCCTTGCACCGCCGGCAATTTCTCGATTTCATTTAGGCAAAAATGGTTTTCCTCCGCTCGGGGAAATTCCAATATGCGATTTTCTCCTTTTATATCTCAGCCGTTGAGAAAGCGAGCACCAAGTGGCTAGGTGCCTACTTCTTTTTAATTTAATTTAACAGAAATATGTATAGTACTTCCTTTTTAAATTTTTCATTTAAGGTAGAAAACGAGAATATTTATCAATTTATTTCGGCCCTTTTTATGCCCATAGATAAGCACCAACTTTGAAGGCAAAACAAATGACAGATTGTCTTTTAAATCGTCATTTAAATGATTGTTTTCCCTCAAAACAACCAGAGTTTCTAGGGCACAGTCCCGTCAACATTTATGGTATACTTTGGACCCTCGCACAATCGACTAATATTCTTGGCACTGCCAAATAAAGACCTACAGCATGTGTATATACATTTCCCCAGCACGTGCGTGGCTCCGTTCTTTTCGTCCTTTTTGCTGCCTTCTCTAGTGGTTGGATCAAAGACAGGTCCTGCATATATACATATTAACTCCATTATGGCCAAGACAATCCAGCTAATAGAGCCGAAACAGGGGTCCCTTTTGCCTGGGTTACTTGCGAGGCCCAGAGTCAGTCCTCGCCAGGGTATGTCATTCCCTTCATTCCTAATGCGACACCCAATCCGGATTTGTCAGCAATGTCCGATGGCAGATGGTCCTAGATTCCTCGATGGATTCTGTTTGTCCCACTGATTACGCATCAAGTGTCCTGGGAGCTGGGAGGGCATACGCAGAGGGCGTAAGCAAATTGTCGACAAATGCCAAAGTGCTGCGAGTGAAAGAAGAAAAGCAGGACACTTCCAATTCCGGCGGGACAAAACAGTAAGCACGAATATTGTTTGTCCTGCCCCATCGGACAATAGCAGTGTGTGTGTGTGTGCAGAGGATACTCCTGGGAGAGATATGTACGTGGCCAAACACCAAGGAGGAACTTCGAACATATGCCGAATGTTTTGACCAGAAGTTTGGCGGAAGCAAATATAACTGATTTATTTTGGGACTCTGCCGTCTGCCGGTCTGCGAAATGGAAAGGGAAGCCTTTGTGCCTTTTTGTCACATTATTTCAGTTGTCTAATGGCACGGAAATAACACTAGTTTGATGGGAAAGTAGGACTAATTTGAGATCGCTGTGTGGCAGGGACTTGGAAATAGAATAAATCAATTATGCTATCCTTGAAAGTCACCCATAAAATATATAAGTCCCATATTTAAACCCTTGGCAATAAAAGAACTACAAAATAAAGTAACCTTTGCCACAGACAAGAAGACACTAAGCGAACTGGCAGAAAAAAATGATTAAATATAAAACTAGTTAGGAAATAACCCTTAATAATGCAAATATGTATATTTTATTTATTTGTGGTCAGCGAAAATATAACCATATAATTTTGTTCAGTGGAGAATAAAGGTATAAAACGTTGTATTGTTTTTATTACACAAATATTCATTCTACAGGCGGGCTCGGTTTTCAGAAAAAACATTGGTTTGTTGAAAACCCCAAAGTGCATATATTTGAGGTCTTCTTGAGAGCATATTTTGGCCAAAAATGAAGTGATATTGAAATGCCGTATACATTCCGATTCGCTATTAAAATCGTAACAATTTGGCAATAAAATTTGTGAAAATAAACAATAAAAATTTTTTGTCAATTTTTCAAAATTTGATAAGGGGTTACATCATTAAAATTGTCAAAAATTGGCTAAAAATTTTTTATTTCTTATTTTTTTTACTGAATACGCAGATTAATTAAACAAATAAAAACTAACATAGGAAAGCATTCCGAATTGAAATTAAGGCTGTTTTGGCTTAGTTATGGTCATTTTTCATTATGATTTTTTCCAAAAATTAGGGTATAAAAATATCGATTTCAGCAGGCTGTCTCCGACTTTTACTTCCTAAACTTTCTTGCGATTTAATAGTCAATTAAAGTTACTAGTTCCCTAACTAAAGCACTTTGGTATTTCTACAACAATGTGTTAAAATTCATTGCTGCTTTTCCATCAGTTTCCCCTACCAACAATTAAGTCCACATGAGTAAGTTACCAATTGCTTTCCGTTACTTTCTCCCACTCCACTTAATATTGTATATCTTTGCACTTAATTTGCTTAACAAATAAGCCAGTAAAGTGTTAATGAAAATATTTGGCTTTCACTTAACGAGATTCTCGCTTACAGAAATTTTCACCCAACGAGTGCTTAATACATCGCTGCATTGCGCATACGCCCCGTGGCGCAACTCCATCGACTGCCACACAGTCGCTAGACAAACAAATGAACGACTTTACAAAGGGGTATTTGGGAAAGGAGGATAGCAGGTAGTCCTGCGAGTCCTGGTTCCCCACATGTGCATTCGAGTGCAACTCATTTATCATGCCAACCTTTGACTCGCTCGCCACCTTTTAGCGCTGGCTTTTCCCCATTTTCCAGGCGAATGCAACTATTTGTCCGGAGGGAACACGCGGCAGACATTGAAAACAAAGATGCCCTTAATGAGCAGTGGCCGGTGAGTCAACAACTTTTATTTTATTATCGCTCTAATTGGACAATTAGCGGGAAGAGTGAGAAGGGAGTCAAAAAATAAGAAATAAATAATACGCCAAGGAATTGGGCAGCAATTTAATTTAAGATTGCCAGAGTCGTGTCAGAGAATTTAGAACACTAAGAAAAATATTATCTTTAATGGATATTCATAATAAGAAATTTTCATTTAAAAATGAATTTACCTTATATAATAAGTGTTGCAAAAATGTGTAATATGTAATAGAAAAGAAATGATTCTCAACTTAGTTTTTAACCATCCTTTTCTGGAACACAAGCAATATCCTGCAGTGTGTCGCACCAATATTTCACTGCTCAGTAATGGCTGTGACAAAAAAAGACCAAGCTGGATAACAGCCATTCCACAATGCATAAAGTATTGTTGTCCTTGGACAAATATAAAACATAATGCGAAAAATAAATGCCCGAAAAGCGTCTCCCTCGAAGATTCTCGTACAGCGCGGGAGGAGATATAAGCAGCTAAAGAATATTCATGTGCCTCAATAAACCGAAAAGAAACGATGTCCCTTTTGCCGGCAAGCCGACTCGAGGCACTAAAGTGGAGAAAGCATGATAAAAGTAGGGGAGAAAGGAAAAGTAAGGAATATAAAGAAAGGCAAACAAAGGAGCGCAAACAGCAAACGTGCATTAAAAATATTGAAAGACTGAGTCGTCTTCCTGGCCCCGCTGGGTATAAAGGCGAAACTAACAATTAAAGACGCGATTTGGCGGCCAAGGAATAGGCATTTAAAGCTGCTATGTAGTATTTAGATATAAAAATATATATACAGTCGCAGCGGACATAGAGACAATCTGCGAGATTCTCTCTGTTTCGCTCCGCTGAATGCCTGGCCAAATAAATAAAATTGATTAGAAACGGGAATGGCAGCGGCATCGATGCTCCTTATCTGCTGGCAATTTCATTATTTTAATGCTCCGCATCACGACCATCAAAACTTATGGGCGTACGTACCAGTCTGACTGACAGGACGGGACAGGACAGGATATTGGGCGGAGGACACTGGACACTGGAGACTGGAGTATTGATTGAGCGTACTCCGCATCCTGTCAACAATTTCTGGCTGACTGTTTCAGTGCAAGCACGCAGAAGAAAATTCCACCACATTGCCCTTTTAGTATATAAATTATTATTATTCAATTGGTTGTAAGAAAATTACTTTTACTAGTCAGGCGAAATATCACTGGCGATATTAATATGTAAATCACTGAAATGAGGCTGTTGCTGTGCATATTTAAGGGAAGTCACTAAAATATGTCAACCTTTACGGCAACATTTCAAAGAATTTGGAAAAGCGAACAATTTATTTCTTTGTAGGAAAATTAGGTTGAGAAATTTCTTATAATTTAAATTAATCAATACAAAACATGTAATTTTAACATCTACTTACTAGAAGAAGTTAAAATTAGTTTAAACAATTTCTTAAATAAATAATAATCTGTAAAATGGTTTTCATTTTAAAGTAAAGTTGAAATACTATAAAATCGGTAATTACTATGCTCAGAAAAGGGTTAAATATTTTATTTAAATGTCGAAAATGACCTTTAAGTGTTCTCTTCATAGTTTTAAAGGTAATGTTAATTTTTAATCCAAAAACCACCTTTTTTTTCCTGTGCACGGCACACAAAACTAACTTTGATTGAACTTTTAGCCCTACTTCTGGGTGACATTCTGCAGCAGCAGGAAGTACTGTCCACTTGTCCGGGCCATCTGCAAATCAATCAAGTGAGTTGGTCTGCAGGTGGGGATTGGGGCCAAACTCACCGCCATTAGCGTGGGCAGGGACATTTGCATGAACCAGGACACGTCCAGCCTGAAGTCCCTGTTCGTGCGCATCAGCATCATGCCGATGAGCTGGCGGAACTCGCGCGACTCCCCGTACCACTCGCACTCGTAGAAGGCCCGGCCAATCTGGGCGCTCTGCGGAGAGAGATTAGACGCGCAATTAGGCAGGGAAAATGGGGAATGGGGGGATTCCCCCGTTGCGTCACCCACAGCTGTCGCGAATCGCTGGCCATTGTAGCAGTAGACAACTATCTGGTAGCCGGCAGCCAGCAGATACATGCTCATCAGGATTATCGTAAAGCTGCTGTTCTGCAAGAGGGGAACACGAATTGGGAAGTCTCTTTTGAAAGGACATTAATTTGGGGAAAACTCACCAATCCCACGCTCATCTGGAACAGCGCCAGTCCCCAGACAAAGAGGCTGAGCGCGAACTGCGAGAAGGTGATGTGCCGAAAGTAGGCATTGATTTCCGCTGCAAAACTTTGAAATAGACAACAAAAGAGTTACAGGTGACTCTCTTTAAGTATTTAAAACCCTCACCTGTAAATCCTTTGGTACTGATAGATGCAACATCGCAGGTACTGAACCCTTCTTTCCGGCGGAACCAATTCAGATGTGGAGTATCCAATCATTTGGTTGAGAGACTTCATCAGTCCCACGCTGTGCAGGCACAGGATAATAAAAACTGCATCGAAACTTACGGCAGCTAGCGAAAACTGAAGATTATATACCAGAGAATCGGAATATCTTTCGGAACTACTCACGCATCCCGCAGACGAAGAGGGCGCAGGATTCCAGATACATTTGGATGTGGTAGTACGGAAAGGCCATTCCCTTATCCTTCCAGGGTGGATAGAGGGTTTCAAAAGCTAGAATAAAATGCATATAAACAAACTATTAAATCATATTATATCTAAGGAAGAAGCTAACTCATTTCATTTTTTATTTTATTTTAAAATAAGTTCACTTAGATTCCTAATACTTTGGAGTTTTTTCCAGCTTACGCAGAACAATATCGTAGGTTCCTTCAGGATACGTGAAATAGCGATAGAGACCGGTTAAAATGGACCTGAAAAAGTAGGTCGAGGTGAGGCTAACACAGCTGTAAAGATATATCAAAAGTATGCGACGAGTGTTGGCCCAATACCGAGCCATGGTAGTCTCCACTTCCTGTCGGAGTGTCTTGGCCACAGGTAGGTCTGCAAATGGCTGCATAACAAATTTTGTAAAGAACTTATATTTTATAAATAGCCATACCACTCATCTCTGTAAAGATCTCACAATTTTGGAGCAACTCATGAGAACGGGCTCTTCGCAAGAGATCGAACATTTTTCGGTGGGTAAATAGATAATACCACATCTTGAGAATCGTGCTTAGGAACTGCAGGGCCGTGCCTGAAGTCTATGGTAAGCAAAAAAAGATTATGTAATTATCGGGTAATAAAACAATATAAAATACATAGTAATGAAGACTCACCTCGACAATCTTCGGAATTTCATGGATATATTTTAGCAACATGTGCCAGTGGCCGTAGAGCGAAGCCAGACTGCTCAGGGTGAGGACAACGGTCCAGCTGTCGGAGGGAGAGACAGATATCCTTAAACACAGCTACCTTTTCCTTGACAATCACTCACATTCGCAGGATCTGGCTCAATCTGGAGGGGTTGGGGTCCATCAGGTTGAAGCCCACGGTATAGGAGAGCCGGATCACTTCACGGATGCTGTTGTAGTTGCGCCTTTCCAGAGCTCTCGCCTCTTCCGGTGAGTACATGGTGTCTAATTGAGGGCTAATTGCGTTAATCGGGCATTTATAGGGCTATCAAGGGGGCGTGGCTCAGAGGCCATTCGTAATTAGACAGTTCGGAGACAGAAGACCACGCCTCCTTACGTGAGCGACGCTGAACTAAATAATTGAAATACTTCGCCTCAGCAGGATTTGGAGGGGGCTGAGTGATTCTTGACATGTCCTGTGCTTAATTAGCCAGGCAATAATTAGATCAACACCAAGTTCAGAAGTTACCAAGTATTGTGAAAGCTCAACGAACTATTGGCCTCAAGTTCTGAACTTTTTTCAAGCTTTTTAGGGTTGAATTTTTCGCTGGCATAGCTTTAAGTATTGGCTTTGCTTTTATAGGAGGAGGAAATCTCATATATTAGGGTTAGAAAACACAATATGAAAAATTACTTACATGAGTGAGGGCTTAGAGAAAATTCTCAAATTTTACATTTATAATTTCCTACATTTACAAAACACTATTCTGCAGGCGATATCCCATATCTATTTCTTAACGGCATTTTTTGGCCAAAAATGGAATGTCAGTCAAATGTCGCATATAGTCCGATTCACCGTTAAAAGCTTATTTATTTAAAATAAAAATATGGAAAACAAAAATGTTGGCAATATTTTTTTTATTTTATGAGGGTTAATTAAAATCATTAAAATTGTCAAAAATTGGCAAAAAATTAGTTTTCATTTATATTCAAACTAAATATGCACACTTATTATTTATTAAATAACTAATACAGATCTGCTTTCCGAATTGAATTTTGGCCTGGTTATGAATATTTTTACCCTTGAGTTGTCCCTAAAATTAGGACATAAAAAAACCACATTTACAGACCTAAACATGCGTAAACTTGATGTCTTCTTATCAGCACATTTTGGATAAAAATTGAGTTGTCCCTAAAATTAGGCCATAAGAAACCCCATTTAAGGACCCAAAAATGCATAAACCTAAGGTCTTCTGAACAGCATAATTCGGCCAAAAATGGAATTTAAGCATTATGTCGTATATGGTTCTATTCACCATCAAAAGCTTCATTATTTTTGTTATAAAATTTTTTATCCTTGAGTTTTCCCTAAAATTAGGACATAAAAAACCCCTTTTAAGGACCCAAAAATGCATAAACCTGAGTTCTTCTGAACAGCATATTTTGGCAATATGCCGTATAAAAAAATTCCATTCCAAAAATGGAATTTAAGCAATATGCCGTATACGGTTCGATTCACCGTTAAAAGCTTAATTATTTGGCAATAAAATACTTGAAAAAATTAGCGACAAAATTTTGGCCAATTTTTCAAAAAATGATAAGGGGTTACATCATTAAAGTTGTCAAAAATTGGCAAAAAATTAATTGTTCTGATCTCTAAACTCAATATGAAGACTAATTAACCCAATAAAAACTAACACAGAACTTCAAGGCTGTTTTGGCCAAGTGAAGGTTATTCTTAAGTTTGATTTTTCCAAAAATTATGATATAAAAATGCCAA
>VNKC01000069.1:0-103685 GCA_008042775.1 Drosophila pectinifera
TAACCGTAACTTGGCCAAAACAGCCTTAATTTCCAATCGGAAAGCTTTTCTTTGTTAGATTTTATTTGGTTAATTAATCTGCATATTTAGTTTAGAGATCAGAAAAAATAAATTTTTAGCCAATTTTTGACAATTTTAATGATGTAACCCCTTATCATTTTTTTTAAAATTGGCCAAAATTTTATTTCTTATTTTTTCAAGTATTTTAAAGCTAAATAATTAAGATTTTAATGGCGAATCGGACAATATACGGCATTTGGCTAACATTCCATTTTTGGCCAAGATATGCTGTTAAGAAGACCACAGGTTTACGCAGTTTTAGGCCCTCATCAAATGTTATTGCTTATAATCTTAATATCCGTTTCCGGTCATGCAATACAGCGCAGAATTGAGTAATGTCGACACAATAATGAGAGAGAAAACGCAGTGTGACCGCTCGCCCGCAAAAATGTAGCAGGAAAAAGTTGAGCGCCAGCTGTCTCGTCATCGATACATTTCGCCATGCAGCGCTGCTGAACGAGATTTTGTTTAATTTTTGTTTTGATTGGTGATTTCGGGAAGGATTCAGCATGGATGATCCGCTCAAGCCGAAGCCCGTGCCGCTGGCCGCCGAGACGGTGCTGTGGTTCGAGTTCCTGCTCGATCCGCACAAGATAACGCAGCATTTGCAGCGCCCGCATCCCGGTAAGGGGGAATCACTTGTGGAATCATTCAGATTTTTGAGGATTATGATGGATTATTCTCTCTTTTTCAGAGCCCAGCGCCATGGAACTAATCATGCAGTTTATCAGCATGACACCGGACACGGCGATGCAATCGGTGGTCACGCCGGGCAGCGATTTGCAGAGTTTGGCGGTTCCCGGTTCCGGCGGACCAATTCCCGGCGTGGTGGCCGGAGCTAATGCGCCCACTCCCGCAGCTTCCGCCGCCCTGATTGTGTCACCCATTCTACAAATGACGGGAGAGAATGGCTTGCAGTTGACGAGAAAGCAGCTGGCCCTTAAGATTCTGGAGCTGAAGGTGGCCACCTGGCTGAAGTGGGATCTGGACGCACTGGAGAAGAACCTACCGGTGCTCATGCAGCTGGCCCTGCTGCGCGATCTCTGTACGATTAGCTATGGACGCTCCTTGGGTATTCCCCTGCCCAGTGAATTCGACATGAAGATATGTTAGTAGTTTGCTCTAAAAGTTTACCCAAGTTCTTTTAATAAGCGATTGAAAATCCCCTTAGCTACGGCTGGCAATGAAAGAGCAGCGAGGTTCGCCTTGACCATATATCACCGCCAGCTGCTTCGGTTACAGCTCATCAAGGAACAAGCCCTGAAAACGCCACGTCCACCGAATATGTACGTCCACAACGACTATCCTTTTCCCGCCACCTAAACAGTTTCAATTCCTGCCTTTCAGGTACCAAACGATAGACCAACTGCAACAGTTCCTCGAGACACCCACACAGCCCTCCATCGAGTATCTGCA
Organism: Drosophila pectinifera; assembly: GCA_008042775.1. NCBI lineage: Eukaryota > Metazoa > Arthropoda > Insecta > Diptera > Drosophilidae > Drosophila > Drosophila pectinifera. Next base: position 1,477 of record VNKC01000069.1, read on the forward strand.
GCAGCTGTGCTCCTCAGCAAAGCCCTTTTACGTCTTCCACTACGACAGCTTTGTAACGCTGCAGTGTGATGATCTGAGCACTGGCCAAAACTATGACCTAATGCATCTGATTACGCCACAGGAGCTGCGGGCCCAGCTGCACTATGAGCTGGCCCAATATTACCTGTACACCAAGCAGTATATTTTGGCCCGGGAAGCGGCCGCCGCCTGTAATAGCAATCTGCAGGCCATACCTCCACAGACCACGCTCTATTTCTGTCACATACGACCGGCGGAGCTGGAGGGCTTGCTACAAGCCTGTGGCATCAGCGCTCAGGATCAGACTCTCTTGGAACGGTTTCAACAATCCCTGCTAAATAATTATGCGGACATTGTGCCCATCCTGCGGTTAGACAATAAAGCCCGGGAAATTCCTCTTGTGAGTCGACGGCAACTGGAACTGGACATCGAGGGCACCCTCTCAACGGGCTTGCTTAAGGAAACTGTTCAGCTGCAACTACAAGTAGCCGCGTTGAATGTCGTGCGCAATATCTTTGAGTGGGGCAGCATCTTTGGCAGCGTTGAGTACTTTGAGAAGTATCGGGAACTGGACTGCCTGCCGCCACTGGTGGAAGGCCTCCAGGAGGTGTTAGGTCACTGCAGTCCCAAAGAGCAAGCCGCTCTCAAACACTTTCTCATCGACTGTTTGCTACATCAGGGAGGACAGTCGCGGCCATTGTTGCAGACTGTGCGGGGATTTGGTCTATTCTCGGCGGATGAGCTGCAGGATTTGGACGAACAGATGCTGCAGGCAGCGCCACCGGTGCCCACAAACTCGCTGGCGTCGCTCTCCGACTGGATGTGCCACTCGAAGAGTGAGTTTTCCCAAGTTAAAATGTTATATAGCTTACCTAATGCTCTCATCCTTTCCTCCAGTAAACCGAATAGAAGTGGGCGCCTTGGAACGACAACTCATCAGCTGCACCAATGCCAATACAGTGAGGATCCTGCTGGTGAAACTATGCGGAACGGCACCTGCCAAACCCCTGTGGGCCATCAATCCCAGTTGGGATGTGCCGCAACCCCTGAAGGCGTTAATCATGGCAATGCCTGTGAGCTTCCTGCAGGATTTCAGTTATGTGCTATTGGGAAAAGCACGAGAACTGGCCACCAGGGGGAATTACATCGATGCTGTATCCATGCTCAGTGTGCTTAAATCGGAAACGCAACGACAGGAGACAGCCAATGTGCAGCTGATGTGCAAACTGCTCACCTGGGAGATCCTGCACATACAGATTACGCAATGCCTGGAGGAGTGGCACCAGAAGCCGCTGGACCTTCAAGCACTCAGCGGTAGATGCAAGCAGTGCTTGGGTGCCCTGCAGGCGGGAGATTCAATCATCCCACGGCCGGACATCCTCGAGAGTTGCGCGATAATGCTGCTTAACCTCACGGAATTCCCACCTCTACTTTACCTGGACAAGCGGGCTGGTCCGCTGGAAATGCCTCTGGCCTTTGCCGCCACCTTCATCGAGATGGAAAAGATGAAGGGCCCCAAGAAGGTGTGTCGTGATTCCTGGGAGCTTATGTTGAGCATGTTCCTTAATGTCCCAAAGCGAGCATCGTCGGGTATTGGTGGGATTAGCTCCCTGCAGGCTTTCCTGCAGCGCATCCGGCACCAGAGCGTCTTCGGACTGGCCATTTCCATGCTGGGTAAGATCCACAACATCCTGAAGGACGATCCCAATCACGATCTGAGCTGCGAGTACATGCAGCTGTGGCCCACCAGCATTACCAAGTGAGTAGTTTGATCACCTAGATCTTACCTTGATCCCAAGGTAACCCGAATCCATTTTGCTCTATCAGTCCCATCAGCTATAGTTTGAGAAGCGTCTGCGAGATCCTGCAATGGCTGCTGTCCGAGGCACTGGCCTACTATCCACAAACCATATCTTGGCTGAAGATGAAGGGCGATCTGGACTTGGCCATTGGCAACAATGAGTCTGCCATGCGCTGTTATGTGAACGCTTTGGTCACAGGGACGGATTATTGTACAATGCCGCTGCAAAGGAATGTGGCCGACGACTATGTCATCCGCAAAATGATTCGATGCGCCGTCAATCTTGGCTGCCACATGCAGGCCACCGTTCTGTGTCAGTTTCTCGATGAGATCGACTACGGTATTGTGTTCAAGAATCTCAGCGAGAAGTCGTCGAATTTTACGGATGCCATGGATGCGTATTACAGCTGTATTTGGGACACCACGCTGCTGGAGTTCATTGTCAACCTGCACGCGAAACGAGGCGAACATAGTCGAAAACTGGAAGCGGTAAGGACCGGTAGCTACATGCCAGACATATATTATTTATTTACCTCTTGTAACTTTCCACAAAACAGATCTCCATGATGGGCACCCTGGAACTGAACGCCAACAACAACGAGGAGATCAAACGAGAGAGCGCCATGGTGCGGAAATCGCGATTTTTACGCTCCCTGGCCAAGCAGTATTTGCTGTAGTCCCCCACACACAGCACCCAAGAAATCCAAGCTCTTAATTCAAAATCCAATCTATCCATAATCCAACATCCCAACCTCACCGCGCCCACAAGCAGACCAACTAGGATTAAGCTCAAAGATGTAGTTTTTATTATAGTATGCATAGGCTTTAAATACGGATAAGTTTAATATTAAAAGAATTGTGTGTTTTTCCTGACCACAACCTGAGCTCCCTACTTGGGCCTTCTGCCACGAGCGCCACCACCGCCGCTGGTCTTGGCCTTCTTGTTGTTGGCACTCTTCTTGGCCTCCTCGGCCTTCCGTTTGGACGCATTGATGGCACTGGGTGAGCTGGGCAGGGTCTTAAAGAAGCTATCGAGTCGCACCTGGGTCTGGGCCTGCTTCGATTTGAGCAGTTTCTTGGCGCCGCTTCGCACCCGCTCCTCGTTGAACTGCCGATCGCCGCAAAGAAACTTGACCAGGCCCTCTTCATCCGGTGCTGTCCACTTGAGATCAATGGCTTCGGCATTGGCCACCTCCGGCTCGATGAACAGCTCGCGCGCCACCTTGTAGTTCCAGTTCTCGGGCACTGTGTACTTGCTGGTATCCAAATTGTCCAGAATGGTCTCGATATCCCTGTAATTGTTGATCAACTCAATCGCTCGCTTGGGCCCAATGCCTTTGATGCTCTCGCAGTAATCGCAACCGAGCAGAATGCAGAGATCTATAAACTCTCGGCTATTGATGGACAGACCCTCGAGCAGCTTCTCGTAGCTAAACTCCTTGACCGGCATCTTGCGCGCCTCGCTGTAGGTGAGATAACGCAGAAGTTTCGTGGAGCCAAAGGTAAGGGCATCCATATCCTCCGTAGCAGTGGCGTAGACCTTTCCCGCCTTGACCAAGGCAGCGCACTGCGCCTCCGCCTCACAGGGAGCTTCCACATAGGGCACTCCCATCAGCGAGAGGAGCTCCTTGGCTTCGTTGGCGTGATCCTTGGTCACACGCACCAATCGGCGATTGAACTTCTCAATGCCGGCATCATCTCCCGCATCTGTGGCTGCTTTCAGAGCCTTCTCCGCCTCCTCCCGGCGCTCAGCTCGCTTGGCCAGCTCCCCAGACTTTAGATCCGGAGGCTTTCCATCGAACACATATACCGGCTTAATCCCATTGTCCAGCAAACGGATGGTGCGGTAGAACATGCCCATCAAGTGGGAAGTGGGATCACCATTTACACTGGCCAACTGTGCGCCCTCGGCACGCACAGCGATGAGGAACTGGTACAAGCACATACTAGCATCAATGGCCACCTTGCGACCTTTAAAATAAAAGAATACAAATAGAAAATAGTTCTATAATAAAAGCAGACGTAGGACTTACCAAAGAAGTTCTTGATTTCACTTTCGCGAATGGCCTGCGGGGCCAAGTCCGCAATAAGTTTGGATAAGCCCAAAATTCCCATGACAATCCTGTGTATCCTGATAAGTACAATATATATATATGCCGGATCTTAGAAGGCAATGCCAAGGATTTGTTTTGTTTGCAAAAAACACGCCGCGCGCTTTTTGGCTGCCAGTGTGATCGTAGTTTCAACAAAAACTGAAATGCCATAAACCAACAGATTGCATAACTCTAATAATTTTATAAAACTGTTGCTTCATTTTATTACATTTATTAATTTTTATTAATTCAGTTCAAGAAAATTCAAACATGATCAACAACTCTAATATATTACCTGACTATTAATATAATATTTTTATAAATCCACTGAAAAGCCCGCCAAAATAAGTTACCAAAAGAACACCCTTTATCCGGCGAGGTATTTTTTAGTACCTGCCGCCTGCGATACTATCGCACCACTTCTAGTGACCAGATTGAATGTGTGTCGGCTGACGGAAAAACAGAAAAACCATTAAAAATATGGTATGTAATTTGGTAAAAAGTGTTTTAAAAAATTGCCGAAAAGTGCATGCCGACGGGGCGCATAGAAAACAGCCCGATCTTATGGTGTTTTGTGTGTAAATAGAGCGCAACAAATTCTCCGCCACCGTGTGGATGCAAAGTGCCCGACAATCATTCTCTCCCCGCTCATTTATGTGTGTATAAACATGGCGTCGTTGCGCTCGTCGGGGCCCCGACTAATACGTGCGCGTGAGCGGGACGGCCAGTGTGTGCGCGCCTCATAGATTTGCAATGTTGTTTTTTCAATTTCTATCGTCTCTCTCCTCTCGCTCGGAGAAAGACACGCATACACAAGCCCGCCGAAGAAACACACTTTTGATCCGAATAAAAACGCAAAAAACCTATGGTACTGGCCGCCAAAAATTAGCAAGTGTAATCCAAAGTGAATTTTGTATATTTCCATGTTCCCCTTCCATCGCCAGGATGCTAACAAAACGGCAGAAACGGCAGCCAAAGAAAATGCCGCCGATAAGGTAAGCGAGGTGGAAAATGCAACGGGCGCCGCGGGGGAGGCCAAAGCCGAAAAGGCCAACGATGCAGCGACAGCCCCTGCCGCTGCCGATGTCGACGCCTCTGCTGCGGCCACTGATGACGTCGCTGATAAAAAAGCCAAAGGAGACGCAACGGCAGCTCCAGCTCCCGAATCGGATGCAGGTAAATAAAAGCCACGCGCACACAGCCGCAATCTGTCAGTGTGTGTGCATGGGGGCTAAGAACGAGAGAGAAAAACAAAAATCATAAAATGAATTTTGCGCGCGTTTCAGAAACGCGGCGAACTTTATTCGTGTTGTCTCTCTCATTCCTTCTGGGGGTTGGTGGGGGGCTCGTGTGCTTTACTCTCTCGTCCGATTCTCGTGAGCTCTCTTTCCCTCTCTCCCTTTTGGGATTCCTATTGGCGTTCATCTACGTGTTGACAAAGCTACGTTGTGGCGCTGCGGTCTAACGCGTCGTTCTGTCTCTTGTTATGATGTTGCGGCATGTGGTTCGAGTCCCTCTCCGCGCGAATTGTTTACACAAAACTTATTCGAAAACTATGCAAAATTCCTTATTTCCAATTACTTCTCTCAATTTTCCTTGGCTATTGTTCATGCTAAATCCTCTATATGGGTTGTGCGTAGTAAGAGTCGAGGTACAGTAAAACTTCAATTTTCATAGTTCCTTGCGCTCCCAAAGCCTAGCATTGGACTTCCCAAGCTTGAAGATATTTTATTTTTAAATGTTTTTTGTTTGTATTTATTATTTTTATATTAATATGTTGTAATATCACTTCTTGTTTTATTAATTTACTCAGCCGCTGCGGACAAAAAGGAGAAATCCCCTTCGCCGGCTGTAAAGAAATCTAGTAATAGCAAGGATGCTGCTAAAAAGGAGGAGGACGACAAGGATGATGAAAATACAGAAGATGGTGATGAGCCGGAGGAGAACGAGGAGGAGGATAAGGCCAGCACCGTGGGGAGTGAGAAGAAGCAGAAGGCCAAGCCAGAAGCGGAGGACAAGAAGAAAGATGCCACAGATGAGCCGAAGTCAAAATCAGGATCGGATAAGGTCAAAAAGACCGAGCCAGCGAAGGCCAAGAACGGCAAGGTGGCCAAGGCGGAGGAGGATGACGATGAAGAGGATGACGAAGATGCCGATGAAGATGCTGATGGTGATGAGAACGATGGATTGGACAAGAACAACGAGGTAGCGGAGGACGATGAGAATGTCGTGGCTCTGGCCGAGATCGATCGCATCAATGAGAACATAAACAAGACCCGCGTGGATGGGCTCCAGACCCTGCATGCAGTAAGCTTAAAGAAATTGTTAATTTACTTATTTATTACCAACTCCGATTTTTCCCGCTCTTTTAGCTCTGCTTTGGCGCTCAGGGCAAAAACAACGTGGTGAAGAAGAACTTGCGCTCATTTGCCGGCTTTGAGTTTGCCAAGGATTCGTCGGAGTACAACAAAAAGCTGGAGTCCATCAAAAAGGTGGACAACAAGGGTCTGCGCAGTATCTGCGAGATACTTGTCCTCGATCGCAAGGGCAGCAAAAACGAGATAGTGCTGCGAGTGCTCAAATTCCTAATGGAACCCGATGAATCGCTCTGCTTGGAGCAGGGCGACGAAGATGAAGAAGATGCCGAGGAGGAGGAGGATCCGGAAGAGGATGAAGATGAGGAGGATCCGCCCAGTGAGGAGGACAAGAAGCGCAAGAGCACCAAGTCCAGCGGACCCGCTGGGCGAGGCTCAGCGCGCAATTCCGCTGGACGACCCAGGCGAGCCACCGCTGGAAAAAGTAGGATGATCTCAGTCATAATGATCCCCTTTTAGAGACTAATTTGAATTCTGTTTGCAGAAATGTCCGCGTATGTCGATTTCTCTAGCTCCGAGGAGAGCGAGCACAAAGTGGCAGTGGCCAAAAGGAGACGTAATGATGACTCCGAATCGGGCTCAGATGTAAGAGAAGTTTATGTTATAAAAACAGCGAATATTTTTCCTAATCATGTACTTCTTTTTATAGTACAATCCATCGGGAAATTCGGACTCGGATGCCGGTCGTGGTGGTGGTGGCGGAGGTGCAGCTGGCCGGAAACCTCCCAGTCGTGGCAGTCGTGGTCGCCCGGCGCGTAAGAGTCGCCGAAGAAACTCGGATTCAGAGGAGGAAGAGGAATCCGAACTATCTGAAGCCGATAGTGATGTAGGTCTTTTAATTGATGATCTATTTGATTTATTTTGAAACGAATTCTCACATATACAGGTCCCAAAACGCAAGCGGGGCGCAGTGGGCAAACGTGGACGACCGGCAGCACCAGCGCCAGCTGGACGAAGAGGCAGAGGACGTGGAGCAGCTGCGCGAAAGCGCAAGGATTCCGATAGCGAAGAAGAAGAGGTATCCGAAGATGAGGAGGAGGAGGAGCTGTCCGAGTTCGGCAGTGATCAGAGCGAGGTAAGCCATTCAAATTAAGTAAGAGTCTCCAGCAATTACATTGCCTTTATTTGTTTAACAGGAGGAACGTCCCAAAAAGAGTAAGAAACCCACAACGCCTGCGAAAAATAGCAAAGCTAATAACAAGTCAAAACCAGCAGGAAAGGGTAAGTCCACAGAAAGGTGTAAAAAAACACTTTAATCATTATTCCCATTATCCAAAAGCCGATGGTCGATCGAAGAAATCAAAGAAGGAGTCGTCCGAGGAAGAGGATGATGATATCGATGACAAGGATGAATCCGACGAGGACGAGCCACTAACCAAAAAGGGCAAACAGGCATTCCCAACGGTTAGACTAACACTTAAGGTGTATTATTTTAAATTCCTAATATATGCTTCTTATTAAAGGATGAACAAATACGCGGCTATGTCAAAGAGATCCTGGATAAGGCCAATCTCGAGGAGATTACCATGAAAACAGTGTGCAAGCAGGTGTATGCGAAATATCCAGACTTTGATCTAACAGACAAGAAAGACTTCATTAAGGCCACAGTCAAAGCGGTAAAAAAAACTCACTAGGCATGTAGTATATATAATTTTAAACTTTTTTTTTCTTATTTCCAGTTAATTGCGACATAGACTACGTAGAGACAAAGGCATTTGTGAAGCCGGGGGAGGGTCCAGGTCCTGTAGACAAACAAAAACAAACCCAAAACAAATGGTGACATCAAAGTCAACACGTTGTTTGCCGCGCTTTTCAAAAACTGCCGAGATAACAACGTTCGGCGTAGTTCGCGAAGAGAGTTACTCTTAGTAGTTGTCCTATAAGTATATAATTTGTACTCCTATCCTAAAAGCTATCTGCAGTTAACCTTAAACCAAACGTCAGCGGCAGTAGTCTATTCATTCTTATATATATTCAAATGTATATATACAATTTTTATTTGTCCAATCCTATACATCCACATAATGTTTTTTTTTGGCAAGATGTGCTCCTGACGGCTCTGCATAAAAGTGTGTAAATTAAACGAAAAAGAGAACTTGTAAAAATCCGATGAAAGCAAATCTACCCTGTAGTGCATAATGTTGAAATTAAGGCACGAGAAATAATAAACTAAAAGCAAAATTACAAATTGATAAAAGCATACAAAATGATGTACACACACTGGCAGTAGTACAAAAACGTAAATGGATGAAAAACACTTGCAACACGTTTTTTGGCAATGTAAAAAATTTAGCTTTTTGGGCAGCAAGTAGTTTTAAGGCACACACAAAAATATACACACTAAAAAGCGGAGCTGGTGATTTAAATGATGATACACACGGATTACCCTAGCAGATGTTGTTCCAGATCTTAATTTCTATCCCCATTTCGATTTCCCCCGCCCAAAAAAAAAAACTTAAGAGCTCTGGCCTTAGTGATTGACGATAGGAGGAGGAAGGTTTCTCGGCAATGTAACGCAACTAGAGACACGCTCACACGCCCAAGTGTGAGTAAAATAAACAAATAAAAGATTGACAAAACGGAAAGAGAAAAAAGAATAAAGTTAAATATTATAAATATTAGGATATAAACGAAGTAAAAATAGATGTATGTTAATTTTAAAAGAGAGAAAAAGAGAGGGAGTACAAGAAAAACACCGGATATCAAGCTAACAGAAATTACCAGAAAGAACAAAATCAGTTTGAATCTTATCACAGCCGCATCTCAATGTAAGTTTTCTTGTAGTAAACTCGTGAATAAATAACAACAAAAAAACAAAATAACTCGATGTATGTATGTATGTTGAATTGCCCAATCCACTAAATGAGTAATAAACTCTTTACTGCATTCTGTTTTGTTTCAACTTTGAATGTTTCGCTGCAAAATGTGCTAAAGGGATAAAAAAAACAATTGATTGCAGTGTATCCAGTAATAAAATGCTACAAATTAAGTAAAATTGTGATTATTTTTTGGCGATGTTGTGGTTTCTGTTCAATACAACAATGGAAATCCTAATAAGAGGTATTGTATTGGCCAAACAAATCAATCATCTCTTCCACGAGGAAAATAAACTTTTTGTTGGGTTTTTCGTAAATGGAAAAGTTTATTTGAAATTTAAATAATCAATATTGATGACATGGGGAAAGTATTACTAGCAATACACTTAATTGTATATAAAACGATTTAGGATCTAATTCAGAAGATAAAACTAATATCGATCGGATATAGGAAGATTTCACGGTGGCATAGGGCTGAAACATACAGATAGTCAGTCATGATTCAGTTAAATAAATAAATTAGGGTTATTTTCCGCATAAAAAAAAATCAATGAAAAAGATTTGCGATAATTTCTGGTAAAAATACTTATATCAATGAGAATATGGGAGTGTAATAAACTTTTTCTCCCAATTGGTCCTGCAAATAGATCAAAGCACGTAATTTAAATCAAATATAAATGGAAATGTATGCAGAAAAGTCAATTTCAAAAATATATATATCATTTGATTGCAAAATAAACGGCTTGACATTGGACCCAAAAGAAATGCTCAACGAAATGGGTTATTGAACGCACTACTTCTATTATACGGACATACTTACCTCTCTTTGTAAACAGGGATTATTTTGGGAACCTTTCCTGGAATTAGAGAGAGAAACGACTTCCCGAAACCATTTAAAAATTGAGCTACGCTTCTTCAAACTGCCATATAATATTAAAAATGGATTTAAGGATCTATTCACATTTGCTTTGGATGTTATCCATACCCTAACCTTTTGCCACACTTATTATAGTTGTTAGTTAATAAATATAGTATATAGTATACGAAACGTAACAATATAAATATAGGATAGGCTTGGGAGCCAATGTAAACCGCTTATATAGCAAGCAAATGATACCTTGAAACGATATTTCATAAAAATACAGCACTGAATTGAGTAATATAGAGAGAGCACTGTTCGGGAAATCGAATATCGTTGCAGTCGCTAGGAAGATATATAGAAATTTATATATATATATAGGTATGTATATGAACATTTCACAGTATAATAATAGTATATATATAGAATATTCAGGATAATCAGTTAGCAATATTATAAATGTGCAGTTTGATATAAAAATGTAATTCCAATATGGTTCAAAGCATACCGAATAAGGTGGTAATCAATCGACCAATCGACTAGGAAAAGTTAAAGCCTCTCCCGATCCCCCAGATATCATCCAAGAACAAGAAGAGCCTCTGCAAATACGCTCGAGAAATGGTTTTCAATTTCAAATAAAATAGATAATATCGGATACAGTCGGAATACACCGACTGTGTGATACCCGCTACTCAGAAGCCCTTAAGTTATAACATTTTAGATTTACTCTACAGATATTCCTATTATCAAAACTGAGGGGTTCTAGACCTTTTACTTTGTGGACTTTTAGTAGATTTAAATTTTATCGCAATAGAAGCCTACATCCCAAATTTCAAAGCTTTAAGACCTATAGATCCTGACATCTGTCCGCTCAGTTTTAGAAATACTTTACCTTGGACTCCACGAGTAACGGGTATAAATATAATAGAAACGCAGTAGGGCACACGGCACCGAAGTGCCATATGCTGATAATATGTTTATATATATGGATATATATTATATGGTATATATTAAATGTTTATTCAAAGTTTCGCCGACTGCAGGGCGGATCAGGATCTGGATCTGGATTCCGATCTGAGCCGACAACGGTTACAATTATGGTTCATCTGCTGTTGCAACAATCAGATATTTGGGGAGACGTAAAACTTAATTTAGATTATTTCAAAGTGGTGTTTATAAATAATGGTAGACCTACATTCATTTTGGGTAAGTATATTCATTGTTAGATTTGCAGTAAGTATGTATACTTGTATATAGACAGTAACAACAACACACGATGATCTTACCAAGTTTGACACTTTTACAATATCTTGTTTGTATATTTGTTCATGTTCATTTGAGGTTATATAGTGTGAAAAGGTTTTGGGGATTTTCATATCGTTATATTGTTTTGAACTGGTTTGAAGAGCGGCCTCTGACTCTGAAAGAACATACTTTATATAGGTATATATATTGAAACAAGCATGATTTTCCTGTTCGTAAAAGAGTTCTTCTTTTAAGGATAAATATTGGATTGGAATAGTACAAATATATGTAAAGCGGGAAATAATTTATAAGTCGATTCAGAATCAGCTTACAGCTATAAAGAATGAAATCATGTCTTCAACAACTCCACAACTGAAAGGTGAAAATATTAGCATGTGAAAGAACCCCCTATGAACCAGGCCCTCAGTTATCGCAAATGTTATATGAATAAGGTTCGGTTACAGGTTAATAATCTTACCGGATCAGCAGATGTCGTTGATCGTGTATAATTGTAGATCTCTCTCATGTTGTTCAAATAGTTCTTGTATTACAAACTAAGCTAGGCTACGTGAAAATGGGTTCATGTATCAAAAACGTTCGTTTAAGCAGTAAATATATATATAATTAGGCTTATGCCACTAAGGAGATATATATATAGTATTTCAGTATTATTGCAATTGAGAGTTCTCTCCCAAAAGTTGTCTTTAAAAGGAGACTGCGGATGGTTCAGGATTGCGCACATTTCGATTTGCCTAAATTGACGGTGAAAGAAATCATATAAAAACACCCAAAACATTGTCATAATTCGCTTCGCTCTGTCAGTGTCTGTACAAATGGTGATCATGATCATCAGCAAGAGGCATAGGCATATCTTTCATTAAGAGTTAGGTTTAGGCGTAGATATATGTATAGATAGTAGGTAAAGATAGACTTAGGTTCTCGGGGGAAAGTGCTTACGGCTCTAGTGGGGGAAATTATAGGCAATATCCAAATAATAGACGTGTTAATAATATTAATTTACATTTATGCAAAAGTGCGACGGCACAAGCTAAACGTTCAATGTTGCACTCTTCAATTTATTGACTCTGTTCCGGCTCCTCCTCCGCTATGTGTTGTCTCTCTGTCCCTCGGCTTGAGTGATGCTGCTCTGTTGCTTTCTGCTGTTTAATGCAATTAAAAATCTTCTTTTCGGATTTGCTAGTATGTTTTCTTTTTTTTTGTGGGGGATAAAAGACATAGGACATAGTAGAACAATAGATCACTGCAAAGAGTTTTTACGCATGGTAAATAAGATTTGGTTAGGATTATCGCAAGTCAATATATAATATAATAGGTGGGTCAGAGTTTCCAAGCTGAGCATAAGCAAATTATACAAAATAAATCTATATACGTCTACCATTGTTCTCAATTTAAATAAATGATAGCTTTAAAAGCCTAACCACTTGAGGAATTCCAAAATGAAAATTTTCGTATGCTCAGTTGGAAGCTTTCGAACCCATTACTGTTTGTAAAATGGAGAAGGGAGATGGATTTTCTAAAACTAAGCAGATTTTTCACAAGCAGATAGGTAAAGCAATAAAATACGTAAAGCATAATTCAAGGGCGATAAATTCAAGTTCAATTCAAATCGATTTGTAAAACAACACTCCACTACCAAGAACTGCGAATAACTCACCCCATGCAAGGCACCTGCATCGTCCACATCAGCTTTTTCTCTCCCGTAAACATATTCTTCCTGCGCCCATTTCGTCCACTCTCACTCTCACTCCCTCTCCCAACGCTCTCAGTGTTTGTCGTTTTTGTGCGATTTTTGCTGCTGTTGGCCAGGTGCGCCGGGATAGCCGCCGTAGCCAGCGCCAGGATAGCCGCCAGGGTAACCGGCTGGGGGACCACCACCTTGTCCGCCGCCTGGCTGCGGCGCTCCTTGCGGCTGGCCACCAGCAGCAGCTGCCGCCGCATAATACTGCGAATACTGTGCGTACTGGCTGGGTGTCATGCTCTGGCCATAGCCGCCAGCTGCCGCCGCCGCAGCTGCTGCTGCCGCCGCTGCTGCTGGGTTAGGCTGTTGCTGGCCGGGATTGGGACCGCCTCCCTGACTGGGATTGGACGCATTGTTCTGGCCTCCGCCAGGTGCTCCATTCTGTGGCTATTTCGAGTAATTAAAAGGCATTAGCTCAATGCAAGCAAAGGGATCGTGACTAACACTCTTACCTTGTTCTTTAACGTCTTCTCAATGGCCTCAGCCTCCTCGATCTTTCCCACACTGCGGTAATACTCCGCCCATTGTGCACTGTAGTCGGCTCCTCCAGCACCGCCGGCGCCACCTGCTTGCTGCTGGGACTGTGCCTGCTGCTGAGGCTGTTGCTGTTGCTGGGGTTGTTGCTGACCAGGACCAGAGGCACCGCCCGCTTGCTTGGCCTTCATTTGTTGCTCGATCATCTCAGCTTCACGATGGCAGCCCATTTGTCTGGAAAAGAGGGAAAAATAAACATTTTAGGAAAACAGTTATATACTATTTTAAGTTCTCTTGAAATCTTCCAATATAAAGCACCTCCTTTCTTTAATTATTATCTAAAACTTACTTGTAGTACTCTATCCACTGTGCCGAGTAATCCTGACCGCCGGCACCACCTCCCGCGCCAGCTGCTCCACCTTGATTGGCTGCCATCGCCATCTGTTGCTGCTGCTGCTGTTGCTGACCGGAGGGATCCCAGCCCTGCTGACCGTAGGGACCACCTCCCCATGGCTGCTGTTGTTGCTGCTGATAGCCTTGACCCGAGTTAGGATCGCCGCCTTGCATTTGATTGGGGCCACCGTAGCCGCCGCCGCCCTGTTGTTGATTATGGTGGGAGTTGTTCTGGCCACCGCCTCCCCCACCATTTCCGCCACCCCCACCGCCGCCACCTCCACCTCCGCCGATGGGCTTACGGGAGATGACATTCAACTCCATATTTATCTTTTCAGAGATCATTTGGCGGGCTGCCTCCACCTGGTCGGTGGTGCCCTTGGATTTGAAGAGTTTCTCGTTGGGCGGATTGCTAGCATTGCGATCCATTTCGGTGTGTGCTCCGGATTGCTGGTTAATCAGCTTAATGGTTTCGCCACCGCGACCAATAACAATCTAAAAATGGGGGGAAATAGTTAGAGAAATGGCAAGGTAAACTCTAAATGACACCTACTCCACACTTGGAAGCCGGCACCAGGAATGTAATCTCCTCCCGTCCGCCTTGGGCATGGTTCACCCCATATCCGTAGCCGTAGTTGGAGTTGCTCTGGTCACCACCTCCTTGGCCACCACCACCTCCACCGCCGCCATTGCCATTTCTGTTCATGCCATTGCGTTGCTATTGGATCAGGAGAGTTGGTTAGAAGAGGCATCAACAGACCACATAAGAGATGCCAGCTCACCATCACGTTCTCGATCAAGCCATCAATGGTGCGCTTAGCATCCTCGACCTGCTGCCGAGTGCCCTGGATAACGCACCGCCGATCTCCCATCTCGTCGTTCTTTCCCTGGATAAATTGCAGCTTGCAGCCACATTCGGTTTGTATCTTTCGAATCATGTCGCCACCCTTGCCAATGACCACGCCCACCGCTATCTTGGGTACAAAGACCTCGACGCTCTCGCCGCCGTTGCCGTTGTTAAAGTTGTTGTAACCCATGCCAGGACCGCCGCCGCCACCACCTCCGCTACCACCACCTCCTCCTCCGCTGCCGCCACCACCACGCCCACCTTGCTGCTGAGCCTGGGCATCCTTCTGGGCAATCAGATCCAGCACCATCTGCTTGGCGTGCTCGATTTTCTGAGCCTCGCCGGAAATGCGCAGCGGCTTGATCACCTCCTGATTGGGCCCGTCCTGTATGATGATCATCTTGGCGCCGGTCTTCTCCTGCAGCTGCTTGATGGTGTCACCACCCTTGCCAATGACCAGGCCCACTTTGGCACCCGGTATCATGATCTCCTGATACGGCGGATAGCCGCTCGGCCCTGGTGGCGGCATGTTAATGGTGAGCAGGACCTCCACCTGTCCGCCACCGCCACGATTGGCCATCGCCTGGATCATCTCGCGACCCTTGGTCACGGTTTCGCGCTGGCCGCGTAGCATTAGAACGCGATCTTGATCCTGCATCACCTGCACCTTGGCGCCCGACTCGGCCTGTATGTGAGTAATGGTGTCGTTGCTGCCACGACCCATAAAGGCACTGGCCACCGAGTCGGGGATGCGGATCTGCTCTTCGCAGGTGGTGCCTGCCGAGGCAGCCAGTCTGGCGGCCACCGCTGCTGCTTGGGCAATGGCCTGGGTGATGCTGGCGCCGCCCTGTCCGCCGCCACCACCACTACCACCGCCGCCACTACCGCTGCTCATATTAGAGTTGTTGGCGTAGTCCGGGCTACCGAACGAGCGTTTGCTCTCGGGGCCACTGTCGCCGTCGTCGTTCATTCGCTTGAAGGCGTTGCCGCCTGGACCGGGTGCGCCTCCTCCCGCTGGTGGCGATGGTCCCACTGGTCCGCCGCCTTGTTGGTTCGGTTGGATCTTTGCAGCAATCTGTGGTTAAGCGGGAAAGGGAGCGCAGTGTTATATATATATAAATACACACACACGCGGCTTCTGGCTCTTCCTCTTCCCGGGGAGCGGACCGGGGCCACTACTCACCTGCTTGGCACGCTGTATTGCCTGGGCCAGCGCCTGAGATTGACTAAGGCTCGCTTGCTGCGTTTGGAAGTCGCTCATTTCGGAACTCGATTCAATGTGATTTTGATTCCCTTTTTGCGGCCGAGAAACTTTTTTTCACTTCTCCCTCCACGAGTTGAAAATTCAATAACGAAAAGGAGGGCGAGTTTTTCACGAACAAAAAAAAGCCGCTGCAACGAATAATTGCCACAATTTATGCCTTTCTTGCTTGGCGCGATTGTTTATTGCTTGTCTGGCTTGTTTTTTGCACGGCTATTTTTCGTTTGTCACACTTTTCTCTAGGCTTTGCGGTGAAAATTATGCCTCTGCAAAAAATTGTTGTAGCATCAGTGTGACCGCAACGGGGACGATGAAATATACAGCCCAAGGGATCTATACTGAAATATACAGCGTATATTTTAAAAATACCATTAATACCAATTTTAGTTGTTATCTCTTTATTTAATGCCTACACTGAAATTTGAAAATAACTGCAACAGGAATCAAATATAATTTATATTATTTTATTAGTAATAGTAATTAAGAGATACCTCATAGTTATTAACCTTCAACATATTTTACCTTACATATATAATAAATAATATATATTATTTTAATAGTATTAATATAAATTTAAGAGATGCCTCATTGTTATTGGCCTGCAACATATATATTTTACCTTAATTTGGTTGAGTTGCAATAGGAATCAAATATAATATATATTATTTTATTAGTATTAATATATAAATATTAGATACCTCATTGTTATTGGCCTGCAACATATTTTACCTTAATATGGTTGCAATAGGAATCAAATATAATAAATATTATTTTATTAGTATTAATATGTAATTAAGAGATACCTCATTGTTATTGGCCTGCAACATCTTTTACCTTAATATGGTTGCAACAGGAATCAAAAATATTATATATTATTTTATTAGTATTAGTATATATTTAAGAGATGCCTCATTGTTATTGGCCTGCAACATATGTATTTTACCTTAATATGGTTGAGTTGCAATAGGAATCAAATATAATATATATTATTTTATAAGTATTAATATATAAATAAAATATACCTCATTGTTATTGACCTGCAACATATTTTACTTTAATATGGTTGAGTTGCAATAGGAATCAAATATAAAAAATATTATTTATTTAGTATTAATATGTAATTAAGAGATACCTCATTGTTATTGGCCTGCAACATATTTTACCATAAGATGGTTGAGTTGCAACAGGAATCACTCTGCTTTATTTTTAATTAAATAAATAAAGTAATACCTAAGAAGGGCGAAAATATTAGTAAAATTAGCACATTTATTTTTGCAGCCACTTATTTTCAAAATAGCTAAAATTAGCCAGAAAATAGCTAGGGCGGCAAGACTGACTGAACGGGCATACCTTCTTTCTTCGTCGGCAACGTTGCGCAGAGCACGGCATTTGATAATTAATCGCGTATTTACCCCACAAAAAACGCATTTAAAATGGCTTTTGGTGATGTGAAAACACCCGCAGGACTCAAGGAGTTGAACAACTTCCTGGCCGACAACAGCTACATCAGCGGGTAAGCACGCGGCGCCTAAATGTGAGGTTAGGCACGACCGCACCACGTCGGCAGACTCGAAGATTTCCAAGTTCAGCCGTAATTAACAGATGTTTCTTTCACTATTTTAGATACACTCCCAGCAAGGCCGATTTGTCGGTGTTTGATGCTCTGGGCAAAGCCCCGGCCGGCGACTACTTGAACGTGGCTCGCTGGTACCGTCACATTGCCTCCTTCGAGGCTGCGGAGCGCTCCGCGTGGACTGGCACTCCTCTACCCCAGCTGGCCGGTGCCAAGCCCACTGTGGCCGCTCCCGCCAAGCCGGCTGCCGACGATGACGACGATGTGGATCTATTCGGATCCGACGATGAGGAGGACGCTGAGGCTGAGCGCATCAAGCAGGAGCGCGTTGCCGCTTACGCCGCAAAGAAGTCCAAGAAGCCCGCCCTCATTGCCAAGTCCTCTGTGCTCCTGGACGTCAAGCCCTGGGATGATGAGACCGACATGAAGATGATGGAGACGAATGTGCGCACCATTGAGATGGACGGTCTGCTGTGGGGAGCCTCCAAGCTGGTGCCCGTGGGCTATGGCATCAACAAGCTGCAGATCATGTGCGTCATTGAGGACGAGAAGGTGTCCATTGACCTGCTGCAGGAGAAGATTGAGGAGTTCGAGGACTTTGTCCAGTCCGTCGACATTGCTGCCTTCAACAAGATCTAAACCCTTGAGATTCTTGAGATTCTTATATTTTGAATAAATCGAGCAAAGCGAAGAAACTAAGATTGGATATGGATTTTTAAATGGGTTTTGAGATCTTTATAATAAGGTGGTTTCTTTAAGCCTTACTGTAGGGTTTGCGAGTTACATAGATTGTGCAGAAAAAAAGCTTTTTCAGGAAAGTTAAATTGGTAATTGAAAGATCTTTTTGTTTTGTTCTTGGCTTTAAGTCACATGCATCCTTAAACATTCACCTCCCAAATGTATACTTTTAAAATAATGGTAATCTATTAATTTAAGTTTTATAACTCTTTACCTCTCTCAAGTTCTCACCTCAAGTCTTTCGTTTCGAGAGCTTTGCCTGAGCTTTGGGCAACAAAAAAGGCAAGCTCATCACACTCCACAGTTCAGTTGATCGGCGCGCTCGATAGAGTTCGGTTCTGTAAACAAAACCCCTGGATTATATTTCACTATAGCCTGTTGCAGCTTAACAATCAGATCTTTTTTCGGACAAAAGTACTGCTAATATAATGACTGCCAACAAATTGTGCTGCACTGTGGCCATTGGGGCTCTGTTGTGCCTGGGATTCGCGGCTCTCATTCAGGCCGAGGGTGAGTAAAATAAATCCGAAATACGAGGAGATTTCCGTTCTTATTATTGTTATGCGAGTCGAATTTGTTACGCATATGAGGCAGATTTGGTTTTGAACGCGAAATACAAATACCCGGATCGTCTGCATTCATTAACATTAATTAGCAATTGGGTAGATACTCGTATTTGTTTCTTTTGTTCTGCGTCCAAGACATGTTTCGTTCTTAGATGGATTTCCCAGATACATTTAACCGTCGTGTTTGTCCGCATTTGCATATAATAAGTTTCGAGAAGTTGACAAACGTCCATTAATGCTCGTTTCGGATCGATTTCGGATCTGAGACTCGCATCTATCATTTGATACACAGTTCGCACCGTTCGTTGACTGTCAATAACGCAGCTTGCCATTGAAATTACTTCCGATTTTTATATGCCCATTACATTAGGCGGAAACCCATTGGAATTATCCGATTATACTTAACTATCTATCAATCACTGGCAATATAAGCTGTTGTGTAATTGGCAATGAGCTCATAGGATTTATATTTAATAAATTCATTGTTTAAATGGCTAATTAACACAATGCATTAACCATTATCTTTGAGTTCTTCGTAAAAAGGATGTCGATTACCTAGTAATTTCCGTGATTCCGGAATGCAATTTAACAATGCAGCTTGGCATGCTATTGTTTGGGCCAAAAAACCCACCTTCGTGACAGTTCGAAACGATGACGTCTGGTCATAGCAAACTGTTTGCTTTATCTCAAGCTGGGTGTGCATTATATCAGGGAAAACCCCACGAAATATTTGTTTCCAACATCTCCATATATTGTTATAATTATTTTAATCAGCAAAAGCTTCTGAATTCGTCAAATTCGTGCTTAGAACTTTCGGTAGATTGCCAAAAACATTATTCATCTTGACCCAATTTTGTACGCCTTTCAAGATTATTTTGCATAGGTCACTGAACCTAGAATCTGCCACGAATTAGCCCGTGTGGGTGAGGCGAAGACTAGAAAATACCCATTAAAAAACAGCAAAAAAATACAAAAAATTAATTACAAGAACAAGGTCTTGATAACGCCAGTATATGTATATATATTGACTCATCCACGCCTACGTTTCTGCCGGATTCGTTCTCCGGAGATGCCTCAATGTTGCCATTGAAAGTTGCAAAACTAGTTCGGTTTAAAAAATGAGATGGAGACGTGAGGCTGGCAGATTCAGCGGAACGTTCCAGCTCAGGTTCATGGGCGTGCAATCAGCGGAATGGCTTTCCGTTCCATCGATATATTTCATTATATTTGTATATATATATTTATGAATTTTATGAGCCTGCCTGTGCAAAGATTTTCTCGACTTGAATACAAATGAATATTAAAATGTTGTTGTAAACAAATAATAGGAGTAACTTAGACATTAATACGAAACATTGTGAAACACGTTCCTTAAGAAATTATATAATATAATTTCTTACTGTTTTACAAATCATTCTGTGAGTTCTATCGCCGGTTAACTTGTTTTCTTGTGCACAGTTTAAATTCCAACAATTTCGGCTTAGAAAACAGCAAACATTACCGAATGCTCTGAATAAAGCGATGACATGGGCTGGGCAAATATGTGTGACACCATTCGGGTTTTTTTTAAACTCGCTCTGGTTACGCTCCCGAGGCTAATCACAGAACAACGCTGATCTGATTTGATTCGACTGATCTCTCACCCCGAACAGATAAGCCGGTGACTGATGTGTGCCTGGGGTGCATCTGCGAGGCCATCAGTGGATGCAATCAGACGCGGTACTGCGGCGGAGGAGTCTGTGGCCTGTTTCGCATCACCTGGGCGTACTGGTCCGACGGCGGCAAGCTGACCTTGGGCAACGAGAGTCCCCAGTCGGAGGACGGTGAGTTCCAAGGCCCCCTTCCTTTCCGGTTTTTATTATTTTCATTAATTCGAATATCCCCCGTAGCTTATGCCAACTGCGTGAACGATCCCTACTGTGCGGCCAACACGATCCAAAACTACATGAACAAGTTCGGCCAGGACTGCAACGGTGACAATAGCGTCGATTGCTACGACTACGCGGCCATCCACAAGCTGGGAGGATACGGATGCACCGGCGAGCTGAGCTATCAGTATCAGAATACCCTGCAAACCTGCCTGAATCAGTTCCAGCAAATCGATGTGCGCACTTCCGGTTGATCCCATAGTCTTGCTATATTTATCTACCAATTAATATGTAATAATATAATTAATTAATAATTTATGGCAATGCATTTGAATTTGAATTTGATAATAAAATGACACTGCGACAAGCGAATAAATATCAACGATTCGTTTTGTAGTTAAGCGTATAAAAAGTGGGAAATACACTTTTAATATAACTTTTAATATATGTTTACAAAACCTTTTACCTAAAAATTATATTTAAATGTTTTTGGGAAACAATTTAAGGTTTATTAAAGGCATCTCTTCTAATTTCACAAGGTATAAACATGTCTTTTTTTAGTCGAAAGCTTGCAAGTAGTGACCCTATAAAGAATATATATTCTTGATCAAAATCCATCTTTTCGTTTTAATAAAAATAAAAATGTTCTTCTATTCGCTTCAAATAGAATATAGTTGGATCGCCTATTATAAACTGTTATTAGGGGCAATCTAAATATTATTTGAATAAAAAAATATAACATTGTTGTTTTTTCGAATATATTTTTAAATCTACATTAACAGGGTGTTTTTAAAGTAAGTAACTAAAGCCATCTAACGGCTTAATACACGACTTATAAATCTTTTTATAGTTGCATACTTTTTGTTGAGACTTTTAGAAAAGGCTGACTGCGAATTTTCTTGAGCTACAGATGATATATATTTAATGTTTGCTATATATTTTAATTAAATATTTTATAATGTACATTTAATAGTGAAATTAAAACAAATAAATAAGGAGTTAGGTCAGAATAAATATAATAATCATGTGGTCCTAAAAGTATATCACATTTTCTAAGCCTTCATACGAAAGTGTTAAGAAAGTTTACAATCTTCTAGAGCCAGGAAATAAAAATATTAAAATTTAATAGGTTCCTTAAGGTTTAAAAATTTTAAAGTTCAATAAAAGTTCACCCTTAAAACCTAAATTGTAAGACTTAAGATTATTTTTACGACAAAAGGGATGCAACATTTAGCAGTTCACTTAAAAGCACCCTAAACCGGTATTTCCCGCCAGGTTGACGGATTTACCAGGTGAGCACTCGGTACATGGGATTCGCTGACACCATTCGCATTTCAGGTGCTGAGGCGATAGATTATAGATTATTAACCAGACGGAGAATGAGAGTTTTAATGGGATATTTTTTTTATTTACTGCTGGCACTGGGGCCTTCGTTGGTTAGAAGTCAAGGTGAGTTCTCTGGCCAAAACTAAGAGGATATATTGCTGAGGTCTTGGATTTTCAGGTCACGTGCTGGACAAACCCGTGACCGAGCTGTGTCTCAATTGCATTTGCGAGGCCATCAGTGGCTGCAATGCCACCGCGATTTGCACGAGTCCGGAGAAGGGCACCTGCGGCATCTTCCGCATCACCTGGGGCTACTGGGTGGATGCGGGCAAGCTGACGTTGAATGGCGAGTCTCCTGACTCGGAGAAGGCCTTCCAGAACTGCGCCAATGATCCGCACTGTGCCGCCGACCTGGTGCAGAACTATATGAAGAAGTTCAACCAGGATTGCAATGAGGACGGCGAGATGGATTGCCATGACTACGCTCGAATCCACAAGCTGGGGGCTTATGGCTGTCACGCGGACTTGCCCTACAAGTACCAGTCTACGTTCGAGGAGTGCATCGAGAACTATGAGGATCAGAATCTGGAGTGATGAACAAAGATAATTTTTATACCGTTTGGCCATATTTTTCACTTTATTAATCATTTCTGCGACCTATTCCACATTGTATATGCACATATACTTACTATTTTTATGCTAAATAAACATTAGCCGAGAAGCATGTAGCTGTAAAACTAAACCAGCTTTATTTCCTATTACCGCAGTTAGTCACTTTTGATCTTGCCAATTCCCAGCGCTTTGTGCTTAATAATAAAATCAGTGGCGCAAGCTGAGATCGGTCTAGTACGTAATGAATCGCGGATCGCATCGAATCAGAAGCTCAGCTAGCATGCATACCAAATCATCATTATTTGTGCTTTTCCTGGGTCTAGCCATCGGAGTAATACGACTCCAAGCGGAGCGCCAAAAACCCATTACAGAGACCTGCCTGGTCTGCATGTGCCAGGCCCTGAGCGGCTGCAATGACACGGCTGTGTGTGTGAATGGGGCATGCGGCATCTTCCGGATCACCTGGGACCAGTGGGTGGACTCCGGCCGGCTGACCATACCCGGGGACTCGCCACTAGCGGATGACTGTGGGTATTCAGTTAGTTACCATAGGGATATATAATTTATTGGTTAATTCACAGCCTTCACCAACTGCGCCAACGATCCCATTTGTGCCGCCGATACGCTGCAGAGTTATATGGTCAGGTACGGCCAGGACTGCAACGATGATGAAGTGGAGGACTGCTACGATTATGGGGCCATCCATTACATGGGTCCCTTCAACTGCAAGGCGGACATGCCGTTCTTCTATGAGAACACCTTCAGACGCTGCCTGGGGCAAGCTCTGCGGGCAGAGAAGCGTCAGAAGCCCACCTGAAATTCCGGGAATGCATTCCACTTAGTAACTTAATAACTTAGTAAAATATGAGGAAGAGTCCGTGTAATTTATGTGCGAATATTGTTGTTAATGTAGGCGTTAGCTTTTGATTAATAAACCGGTGGCTGGAGCCAACTCAGATCAGTTGTGTGGTCAACACGGCGGCAACAGCAGGTCGAGTTCTCTACTCTGGATCGGATCCGAAGCTCAGATATGTTCAGATTACTAGTCGGTCTGGCCGCTCTATGGCTATTGGTCCACAGTGGCTCTGGCACTGAGGGTAAGTGGTTTTCACCTGCTAAAAATAGTGATTCCCAGGAAAATGTGACCTGACACCACAGTGCGACTATTGGGTAAACAATTACTTGGGGTTTATCACGTTGTAGAGACTGCTCTATTATTATGGAAATCCAATCTAAAGCCTGTTTGTTGGAATAGAATATATAGTATATGGCAGTTACATCCGCCCATTTCCATTTCTCTCGTACACCGAAACAAGAGAGCTGATATTCTAAGAATTTTCCTAATAAATAATATATAAAGAGGAAGCATACATATGATATATATATTTCATACCTACCTATGGCCTGAAAACCATCTTTAAATCTTGAAATATGTTAAATAGAATGTAGTTTTAGGTTCCTAAATTTAAATGATTTTTCTCTGTGTACACAGTGACAAACAAGCCCGTCACGGAAGATTGCCTGGACTGTCTGTGCGAAACAATGAGCGGCTGCAATGCATCCGCCATTTGCGTGAATGGCGCCTGTGGCATCTTTCGGATTACCTGGGGGTACTGGGTGGAGGCGGGCAAGATATCCCTGCCCACGGATACGGCCCTCTCCGAGGATGGTATGTCGAGTGATTGCCACTGTGATTGTTCCACTGTACCTTCGATTATTTCCCATATCCCTCAGCCTTCACCAACTGCGTGAACGAGCCCCACTGTGCCGCCGACACGATCCAGAGCTACATGTTCAAGTACGGCCAGGACTGCAATGGGGATGAGCTGATCGATTGCCTGGACTTCGGAGCCCTGCACAAGCTGGGATATCTGGCCTGCCAGGGGGACTTGCCCTATATCTTCGCCAAGGTCTTCAATCGATGCCTGAAGGCCAAACAGCGGCTGGCCGAGGACAAGATCATAAAGTCGCAGGAGGTGTCCTCAACATAATTGATTCTTTATTGGGTTTCTTCGATCCCGCTCCTTTCTTTGTTACTCTTTTAGCGGGGAGTCCTTTTGCTGTTTTTAAAACAATCCTGTTAATACATATACACATACATACATCGAAACATTGCTTATGTTTGCCGCTTGAACAGGTTCCAGTATAGGTATGGATTCTATAGATATAGTTACAGATACAGTTATATATATAATATATATAGAGGGGTATATGAAAACTACTTAAGTACGCTCTCATTTCGCAATTTGTTAGTCAACATGTTAACATACTGGTTGATCGAATCGGTATAGGTAGTATATAGTTAATAAGTATATCCGGATTGAGGCTTACTCTTGCCAAAGCTTGGCTCTAACATTGGTTTGCCTTAGAGTGGTCATGGTTCTGTATCTCTCTATCTAGGAGTATTGCTTTAGTAGTCTAGTATTTTGGAAACTCGAAAGTAAAGGATAATCTCTCTATTGTTTAGGAAACTCTATTGGAATGTGACAAATCGAAATAGTTTCAACAACCTTCTTAAATTGATCATGGGACAGATGATGGGCTGAGCTGAGAGCTGAGGCAATGTCGAACGAAAGGCAGCGATTTCATCTTACTCTTAGCATAATCTCTAGACGGCGAAGAGTTATGAAAGTTGTCGTCGTAAACCAAGGACAACTTAATGGAAGAAGCAAAGAATTTAATGATTAATCAGTTTGTGCCAAAAGTTTATAATTTATACAAAGGTTTGGCATCGTTTTGTTGGGTTCTGGCAAGCCTGCAAAGCTCTAGAACGTCTTGATATGGCCTATATATGTGGTAAACTCTTTTTAACAAAATAAAATATACATTTTTAATGAAAGAAGGTCCCTAAAAAAAATAAAATATATTTATTTTCCTTAAGGCCTAGGACTGCTTCAAGGCGTTCTATGGTGACTCCTCTGCGAACTACTTTGGAAATTCCCTTCAATTATTTGTTTGGCTTGGAAACTCATTTAAATGATTAACGACTAACTGACAAAATATGATCCTAAAAATACAATCAAGCTCGTTTTATGTGGGGCTTCTTGAGGTGTGTGACTCGATCGGATTTTGATATAGTACCGGGTACCGGGTACTTTTGGTGATGTCCTTAAGGCTAGAATTGCAACTGCAAATATGCGTTTTTGTATTGTTTTTGCTGGCTAATTGGGTTCACTTCTTGCTGTTGCCATCGTTGGCCAACAGCAGCTCCTTGGCCTCCTTCTTGCCGCGCTTCTTCTCCTCCTTGGCATGCAGCTTGGCCAGGCGCTCCTCCTCCTTGGCCAGGCGCTTCTCCTCCTGCAAGGGAACGAGGCCAAAATGCGAAATGTAATATGCGAAATTTGCAATTCGGTTGTTAACTAAATAGAACTTTGCTTGCATGCTCGGGAAATCATAAAGAAGAAAATCGGAATTGCTGCCGCGCTTTATGAGCTCGTAAGTTTGCAAATTTATGCTTTCGCCGGCACAAAAGGCACTCATTTCCCATTTCCCATTTCCCCCAGCGCCCTTTCGCCTGCGATTAATGAAAAACTTTTCCAAAACAGTTGGCAGGCACAAAAAAAAAATAAAAAAGGCAGAAAGGGGAACGAGGCCAATTACAAACAATACAAATAGGCAGGGCCCGGGTCAGGGGTTCCAGCGGGGGCGGGAAAAAACAATGCATCTCCCAGACAAAGGGGAAATGGGTGGGGTTCCCCCTAATTTTCTCCATCATTTCCACCCACCTTCCTGGCTTCCTTCTCGGCCTTCAGCTTGAGCTTCTCCTCCTTCTTCTTGCGCTCAACGGACTCGTTCTTCTTATTGTCAGCCTTCTCTCCTGGAACAGAAAATAAATCGAATTAATATCCTAGATATGTGTCCTCAAAGATCCTTAGAAGACTGCTCAGACTTTGTTTGCCATAACCCTAGAGAACTAATAAGTAATAAGGGGACTTACTCTGATTGCTGCCGGCGGAGAAAAGCGGAAAACTGCGACTGGAAGAGCTTGTCGTGGGCCTGGAGTTACCAGTGGATCCCGGTCCAGTGGAGCCCGAGGCCGGTGCAGCGCATCCCGACGAGGCCCTCGAGCAGCCCGCTCCCTGAGGCGTTGACCTGGCGGAGGCGGCAGCACCGTTAGCTTTCCCAGCTGGACCCGAGGCTGGCGGCTTCTTGTCCTTGGGCATCACGTAAGCGTTTTTGGGCAGCGAGTTCTTTGAGGTCACCGGGCTGATCTTTGCCCCGCCCGCCTTCAAGGGGGGCGGGGCCAGGGCAGAGCAGCTCAGCTGGATGTTCATCGGACTGGGACGACGTGGGGGCGGCGGTGAGCCGGACTCCCGCAGCAGCGGGGCCAGCTCATGGGCACTGGACTTCGTGTAGGTGGAGTAACTGCAGGGATTATTATTAATATTATAACAAGGAATATTATATCCTTGAACTCACCGAAATCTGGGATTGCTGACATGCACTGGCGAGGGATGCGGCACCTTGGCCGGGCTGCGGAACTCCTTGATGGGCGGCAGCCGGTTCTGGATGTCCATCAGTCGATTCTTCACGTGCCGCCTGCCCGGATACGTGTGCGTGGGCGTCATCATGCCGCTGATCCCGCTTCCAGGTCCAGGACCCAGGCCAGCTCCTCCGAAGCCGCTGCTGCTGCTGCCACTGCCACTGGAGGATGAGGCGGAAGCGGAACCGGAACCGGAACCGGATGTGGAGGCAGAGTTGGTGAGCGTGTTAAGCGGTTTCCTTGGCACGGCGCCGGAGCAGCCACTGGGGCAGCCACCGTGATGCGAATGGGAGCCGGAGCCCGATCCAGTGTTCTCCCTGGGCGACAGGGAGCTGCCGGAGGAGCCCGAGGGCGTGGGCGAGGCCACCGCATGATGGTGATGGTGATGATGGTGCGTGGTGGGCGAGGGCGGGGCCAGGTGATGGGAGCTGGAAGCCACGGCCGGCGAGGCCGGTGAGCAGGGGCCGCTGCTCGATATGGAAGACGTCTTGGAGTAGTGGGAGTAGCCGGAGGCCGAGGAGCCCGCCGATCCCGTCGAGCTCATCGAGTACAGGCTGTCCGACTGGCTGACCCTGGCATGGCTGGCTCCTCCTCCTCCTCGGGGCGTGGCAGGTGGCACATAGTGATGCCGGCCCTTGTGCAGCGTGGGCTGGTGGAACGTGTGGTGGCCGCTATGGGCATCGTTCATCGAGTAGGAGCTGGCCGAGGGCACCACCCCGCCGGCGGCCACTCCGGCAGAGGCCCAGCTCTTGGCGCCCATGGAGTAGCTGCTGGCCGACTCCTGGATGCGCCAGGTGCCCGAGGAGGAGGTCAGCCGGTTGACCCTGGCCCGGCAGATGACGCAGCGGAGCGGCAGCAGGCGCTGGGCCACCGCGCTCTGGATCGTCTTCACGAAGCAGCGCCGGCAGACGACGCGGTGGCCACATGGTGAGGTCTGCATGGTGGCGCGGGCATTGATGCAGATCACGCACTCATCCTCCTGCGAGGTGGGCGGATCCGGCTCGCTTTCCTCCTCCAGCTTGCTCAGCAGTTTGTCCTGGAATTGGAAAGAAATCGGATTGAAAGATATATACAAGTTGCGCCTGCAAGTATGCTACGGATTTTGTATAATTAATATTTAAGTTTCTTGAGCTTGAAACTATGCCGCTTAAATATATATTAACATCGTAAAAACACAATGAAATCTTGGATAAGTATGTAGAAAAAACTGTCCTGCTTTTGTAAAAGTATAAAGCAAATACTGGCTTGTCTTTCAGAAAAACAATGTAAAAGATAAGATGGCTTAAGCCCCTTAAGTCTCCTAATTCCTTATCTTCATAAAAACTGAAGGAATATCTTTACACAGGACATAATCTTAATACAGGCTATTTTATCATTTCTCTGTTTAAAAAGGGAAAGTCCTAAGCTTTCTTTTGGCCAAGAAAGTATTCTTTAGGAAAGCAACTTAAGGCCTTGCAAGTTTATAAACCTCTACTTAATTCAAGCTAATTTAAATCTTTCTATAAAAAAGTGTAAGCAAATAAATGAACTTATCTCAACAGCGAAATATATTTTTAATGGCCATCCAAAGTTGACATTTAACAAGTATAATGATTTATTATAAAAGTGGCTAAAAGGTTGTGGCAATTAAAAAACATTCGTAGCAGTGTGTCAAGCAAGTTTTAATATTCAAAACTTAAGTTTTGGCAGAGCTGCTCTAACATTTTATAAGCTGCTGCTGGTAAATAAATAAAACACAGCTAAGATAATAATATTTTGTTTAGATTATAAACAGTACTATGCCAAATTATGACTACCAGCTTGAGTAAAAGTTAAGAATGTGCCCTGAATAATAAATTAAGAGAAGTAATTGACTTGTTTGCGTTCTGTTTGTGATTGAACATTAAAGATTTCCCTGTTTTTGGGTTTTCTGTGCTATTTTTCCCCTTAAGTTGCTAATTGAAAAACTATTATCCAAGCTTAAAAGTCCATAAATAGACAAGCAAAGTGGGTAAAATTAATTGGCCAAACAGGGCACAGATATTGACTTGGCCGACAGCTCAGTTTACAGCTGCTTAGCTGTAAATAATGGCGGCGGCAGCTCCAAGGCCATTGCCAGTAGCCGCTTGACATGCCCATAAAGCTCTGGGGACAATATAAATGAAATTTTTCAAAATGTTCACCAAATTAGCAGTCGATTGCAATCTATGCGTTGACTAACGGTCTGATTTCGTATCGAATCAACGAGTGATTATGCAAATGGAGCTTCGATTCGCTTTGCATTTGGGCAGATATATAGATATATATATCTATATAGCTGTGTATAGCCTGAGGTCAGTTTCGATCGGAGTCGGTGCTCGACCTCAGGCCAGAGCAGAGATCGTTGAACATATTATACTTGTTATTAATACCGAATCTTTCCATTTATAAGAACTACTACTGCGTGTCAATAATTAATTGAGTGATTCAGCAGCTTTTGAAAGAGCTGATCGAATGGCCAGACGGCTTTACGATCGCTTTAAGATATTTATAGCTTCTCTGGCTATTTTTGGGAGCTGCTCCCTTTGTGCCACAATTGTCTGTGGCCATTATGTGCGAGCCATAAACCTGGCAAGGCTTAAGGAAGTTTATAAAAGCCTCACAGCCTTTTCCATGGCGATTTTCATTTACATTTTTTGCGCCACTAATGAGCCTGCTCTTGATGTAGAACATAGAACCGATATATGTGAGTGGTATGTAGCGTGTGGCCCCCCTCAAGGTAGTTCTCCTTGACTGTGCTGGAGTGTGTGGTTTCATGTGGTGAGAGCCCTTGCACTTGGTGGTTCCTCAATGCCACCTCGGAAGGCCGTGCAAATTGTTCGCCGGCGAAGGTCTCTCTGTAATGTTGCATATGTAAGATATATATTTAATTGCCGTCTTTGGTGGGTTATGCAAGCCGTGGCAAATCAATCAAGTGTTCATTCCATCGATCGAGTGCCAACCGCAAATGTCCAAAGAATCTTTTGCAATTATCTCCTGCCATCTGTAGCTTCGCCTGACGGATCTTTGGTTGAACGCACACAGTTCAGGCCATTGATATGGATCAGAGATGAAGGTAGACAATGTTTTCAAGGGGGTTTTCTGCTACTAACAACTTAGTTGTTAGGAAGAAATAAATTATTATTTATTTGGGCATTTTTCAGCTTTACCAAAATTAGAAATAACCCTGAGTTAGACTTTAAATTCACTTGAAAATTAAATATACACTTTTGCTTTTGTTTTTAAAAATGAGAAAAATACCTCTCTTGTTGTGTAGTAATTATATAGCATTATTTTTACTTTTTGTCTGAACAATTAATAGTTACAAAGTTTATAAATTGTCAAGAAAAATTATTATAAAGTTATTTTGCTATACAAAATGTTTAAGAGTTATTTTGCCATAAAAAACATTTCACTAGCGGAAATTGGCATTTATTATTTTTGTTAACTAATTGCTAGGTTATGATATTTTTTTATTTTTTTGCGCGGTGCTATTTAACCCATAAAACCCCCAACTGATTCTCCACATTTATCGACAGTTGAGCCAACAGCAAAGAAAAAGCCGCGAAATCGCACGCCCGCATTGAAAATAATTTAAAAAAATAATTATAAGTGGAAGCCTGAATGCTCTATGCTGGTCTTAAACCAAAAAATAATATTTAATAAGCATAGATAAACACAATAATAAATTAATAATACAAGAACTGAACACCCAATTTATACCATATTTAGAATTATTTTAGAGAATACTTTACAAGGCAAAATCTTTTAGATTTCAGTTAAGGTCGGAAGTGAGAGCCCTGCATATATTTCAAATGATTAATGCCCGACTCAGCGCGGTACTAATGGACCAGCACAAAAACAAAAAGAGGTCCGAGCCGTCGAGGATGGGTCAGAATGGATAGAGACTGTCGGCTGTCGGATGTTGGATGCGATCGAGAGGCGATAAGTGAAGTGAAACGGAAAGTCGGCGGCTGGTCAAGGTGAGCTGCCTGCCAGATGGATCCGGCCGAGCTTCGGCCCAGCCTTTTTCCCGCGAAGATCGCCTGGTGGGTGGGCTCATTCCGAATCCCAGTCAGGGAGTGAGTGACAGCCGGTGGGTGTTGGGAGCTGGACGCGCGACAATCAGGAAATTAAAAACTATTCAACGATTCTGGCATGCCTGAATAACTGATTTAAATACGGAACGCATACCCAGTCGAAGTTCGTTGCCTGAGTCTTTCGTTTTTAGGGCTGCGTGAATTCTGACGTCGCACCGCCGGGGCAGCGATGCCGGCGGAGCGTCTAGCTGGGCGCTTAGAGAGCTGCGATTGCTCAGTCCGCCTGCGCAGCTCGTTGAGAACAGAGCGTGTTTTTTTGTCAGCTCGTTATCGATTATCCCAATCGCGATTTGTCGGCACTAAAAGTTAGGATAGAACGCTCCGCCGAAAGCCAAATGCGGAAACCGATTTGAGTGTTGATTTTTCGCGTCCGAAAGTGAATTGGCTGAGCACGCCGCCGCCCAAATCCGGGGTTCAGTGAACGCCGCAGAACTTGAGCCAATATTTGAACAGTTTTATAGTTTTATATATATATACTGTATATATAGTTAGCATATTTGCCATGGTGTTGCCGGCCGCCTCGACATTATGCAATGTATTTACATTTCTGCTCGGTAAGTTGATCCCCCTCTCCGCGCAATTGTGGCATCTATTAGCATTGATTCTGCCTCAATGTCAGCCTGGCTGGGAAATCGTGTCTCGGCTTGTGGGGTGTCTGGTGCGGGGCGGTACTGTGTCCATAAGTTCAAGGCGGTGTGGCTTGTAAATTGGCGGGGAGGAGCGGCGGCTGTCCAAACAACTTGATGTCTTTGTTGATACGCGCACTCAAAAGACTCAATTGTTGACCATCGGCGATATTGGACATGGGGTAGGTCAGTTCGAATGGCCACTCAGCCGTGAAGGAAGCCAGCAGGGGAGGAGAGGGGAAAAGCAGGCAGGCCACAAAAGCCAATCATCACAAAAGACGTTGGACAAACAGGCCATATCATCAAAGTATCAAGTGTCACATGTAAAACGCTCGCTTTATTCGCTCATCATCCAAATATATTTAAGGAATTTGCAACGCCTTCGAGTCTTAAGAGTAACTGGATCCTTGACACTTTTGAAATAGCCAAGTAATCAACACTAAGTGTTGTTTCCCAAGAAAGGTATTTAATAAACCAAGCACCGCATAATTTAAGCTTAAAAAGAATTTAATCCTGACTTTCTTACTGGTTCTTCCCCGCGTTACGCCACTTAAAGTCACAGAACTACCATATCTGGATCATAAAGTCCTCTCTTAATGGCGTGAACCACCACATCTTCAATGCCAGCCGGGGAAGAACATAGGACTAGAACTATAAAGCCGATGTCCATAAAGTTCTGAGTGCAACCGTAACGATCCGCGTGATTTAAAGCCGCTAATTAAGTGCCAGCCAAGAAGTGGCTTTAAATAAAAGCCAGCAGTGCGATAATTAAAAAAGAAATACAAATTAAATGCACGCCATGACGTCGCAAAACAAGGTGGAAGCAAAACCGCCAAGCAAACCAAAAAAAGAGAATAAAAAATAATATTAAAATGGCAAAACGCAGCAATAACTACGAAGCATTCCTCATAAATAAGCGCGACAAAGTCTTCCGCAAAGAAAACTAAAAAAAAACACTGACATTTACATAAATAAAGCATATATAATCTACATACATAAAATTTAGAGTATGGTTAAAGCTATAACAGGAATGGCGGAAAACGAAGTCGAAATACGCTTACTATATAATTATCTACTTACTGAGCAGTTTAAATAATAAGCTGATTAATGGAGAACATAACTTGAGAAAGACCTAAGGAAACCATTAATGCCTGTGGCTTTTATTAATAATGTTTTAAGAGTCCCTTCTTATAAATGTTGTGCTTTATTTAATACAAAAAGAGATCATTTAAAAGTTGTTGTAGATTTGCTAAAAAATACACTGCATTAATTCAAACGGAAGGTGATAAGTGGCCAGAATTGCAAATGAAGCTGGCATTGGCTGGGGCCATCGCATTGTTACTTGGCATCTAATCAAGTGTATTATTCGCGAAACACCCGCTAAAAATGTGTAGCAAAACAAAAGAGGCGATAAACAAGAGGCCATAGCAGAGATGATAGCATCATTAACATGCCAGAGTGGTTGACCCACTGACATCTCTAGCAAATAACCGTCTAAAGCCACCTAACCACCCCCAAAACGCATTCTTGGCCGTGTGAATATCGAAGACCAGATGGCAGTGAAAACTTGTTTTTATTTCGTCGCGTAACACGCGGCGTATGCGTCACGTGCTGTCTTGTCCACAATCCACACAGGCCCAAGCCATTCCACTTCATTTCAGTTAACGCCACTCAAGTTCACGGCCAAGTCGGTCTTCGTTAGGCCAGTTTCGTTATTGTTTTGGCTTTCCTTTGCCACTGTTTTTGTTTGTATTTTCATTTTCATTTTGACGTGGCTTCTGCCTGTTACTGTTTGCTATTGTTATAGTTTTGTTTTGGCTATGGCTGTGGCTACCTGGCTACCTGGTTGCCAGCTAATGAAGCTAATGAATCAATTACTTTTGTATTCGAAGCTCTGAATAAACACGCTCGTGTTTGGCACTTGACAAATTCCATTTCCGCCAAAGTTTGAGCGCAATTTGTAAGAGGTTACAAAGAACATAGGGTTATAAGCGACAAATTAAAACAAATGGGTTCTTGAGTGAATATTTCTACTTCAAAAGAAGGGTTTAGGTAATAACTAAATAAAGAGGAATGTCTGAAAAGTATATTCCTAAAATATTACTTCCAATAAAAGCAGATTAAAAAAGTCCTAACTAGTTCAATAATTATAATCCTTTACATACACGTTATTTTCTTGCTTTAGAATGACAGATTCCCATCTTGTAATACATCTAAAAAGAATATTTGAATTTATTTCTAGGCATTTCTTTAAGTAGTATTTATTTTAAATATTTCCCACAGCTGGTTCCCCCATTTTCTACAGCGCAGCGCCGCGAGGATCCTGCGCCAGCTGCTGTGCGATTAAGGAGCGCGACGACATCAAGTTCATGCTGTACACCAGGTAGGCAGCCGGAGACAGCTCATGCATATTGAGAGGCCTTCAAAGGCGACTCCCGTTCCCGTGTCCTTCCATTGCAGGCGGAACCGCAATGCCGCCCAACTGCTCCACCTGAGCGACGATGCCCGGCTGGCGCAGAGCAATTTCAATTTCAATTACCCGCTGGCCATCTATCTGCACGGCTTCTCGGAGTCGGCCACCGGCGAGCGTCAGAGCAGCCAGGAGCTTAAGGATGGTGAGTGCTACAGCTTCCCCAAATATGACCATACACAAAGCAAAAAATTCAGAAAAAATAGGACCTAAATTGTAGATATTAAATATAAGCTCTATTAAAGTTTAAATATTTGTTATATTTCCTTTATATTTACAAGAAATTATATAAAATGAACGCTTATCTTATAGAAATATATTTTGTTCTCTGCAATTAATCACTGGGAATCCCTCCTTGCAGCCTTCCTGCGGAGGGGCAACTACAACGTGGTCCTCATCGACTGGAGTGCGATGACAGCGGTGCCCTGGTACTCGAATTCCGTGGAGAACCTACCGGTGACGGCCCGCTATATAGCCAGGTTCCTGAGATATCTGGTGGACAAGGGCTACCCTGTCAAGCACATACACTTGATTGGCTTCAGTCTGGGCGCCGAGGTGGCCGGTTTCGCCGGCAAACAGATGCAGGAGTGGGGCATTAAGCTGCCCAGGATAACGGCCCTGGATCCTGCACTTCCCCTGTTCGAGGGCAACAGCTCCAATCGTCGCCTGAGTCCCAGCGATGCCCGCTTCGTGGACGTCATCCACACGGATGGGGGCATCCTGGGCAACCCTGCGCCCATGGGGCATGCAGATTTCTATCCGAACGGCGGACGACCCTTGCAGCCGGGCTGTGCCAGGCAGGAAATAGCCAATAATCGCTGGCTGGGCATAATTAGTGAGTTTCCCAAAAGGATATACATATATAAGGCCCCTCTCTACGTGTTATCCTTACAGTTGGCTGCAGCCACCAGCGTGCCTGGGAGTACTTCGTGGAGAGCATAGCCCAGCCTCGAGGATTTCCCGCCCAGCGCTGCGAGTCCTCGGAAGCCATTGGAGCCTGCCGGGAGCCTGGCAACGGACCTGCATTCATGGGCATGGGCGCGGATCCCAGGTGAGGAGGCTCAGGTGGGCCGGTATCTGTGAGGCACGCTAATAACCCCAACCGATTGCAGGATTCGCGGCAAATTCTTTCTGGATACGAACGATGCCAGGCCCTTCGGGAGGAATAGCCGGGCGAGGTCGACTGTCTCGCTGGCTCCTCAGCTGCCAATTGCCTACAAATTGCCCCCAAATGCCACCAGGCAGATATCTGTCAATCGCTGGGCTTCCACCTCCGGTTCTGGTGAGGAGCAGCAGCAGCAGGAGGACGACAACAATGCGCTGAGCAACAACATTGACAGCTTCTCCTCACTGACGTGACGGAATTCGCTGTCGGTTTTTTAAGGGGGAGTCCGGCATCCGGAATCCGGAATCCCCGGAGTGTCCTCCGACATCAGCCGAGATTTATGTGAGCGGCGTGATTATAGTAAGTCGTCTGCTCCCGCTCCTGCTCCCGCTCCTCTCGCCACCGCATCAGCTCCATGTTGCAGTTGTGGCAACAGTTCTTGTGATCTTCTCCTTAAGTATTCCTAGCACGTAATCAGGGCGCTTGTAAGCCGTTCAAATAAATATCCTTAAGTATAAATAGTTGAAAGGGGATTTTGCAAGGCTAAGGGTTTTGGTTTTGATGGATTACTAGGAAATAATAAGCTGGCTAGCCTTACTTTAACTTATAACTTTTAAAACTAATACTGAAAAAGTTCAAAAACTCAGCTGAAGCAGCAAAGTTTCCTTTTAAATTGTTCAATCCATCGAAAGGGCTCCATATGCTTCCCTCTTTAAGCAACTTCATTGAAAATTCAGGTAGCAACGCGACAGCCGGCAGGACCTTCGTCATACCCGAAAAATGTACGGGAAAAGGGCCGCTCCAAAGGAGGCTCAATTTGCACACTTTTAGCCGTGACTCATCATCAGGACAATCGCTCTAAAAGGCAAGTAATTTAATTTAGTTGGCCCACCCCCGGTGCCCTGTGCCAGCCAAAAAAAAAGCCCCTAGGGGGACATGCAAAGTGGATACGCCTATGACGCAACGGGAAGCCTTAGAGTAACGCCCGAAAATGTGTATTATATGGATATTAAGTATACGCAGCGAGGCCAGAGCGAAACAAGTTTTGGCCCCGAAGCTGAGCTATGGCCCGTGCAATTAAAAAGTAATTATCGAATAATGCTCAGCCAAGGAGGCGCCTTCCCCCTTCGCCTTTGGCCACATCGAGTGCAAATTGTTTATTAACTTCGATGGGCGGGGCGCCTCCTTAAAATGCAGCCGCCGCCCGTAATTATGCAAGCAGCTTGCAAAAAAAGGACTGTTAAAAACACAACGAGAAACAGAAGCCATACAGGACGTGGGCCATAATGTGCAATGAACGTCGGAGCTCATTTTACAAGCCATCGCCTAACGAGCCGGCGGAAGTCGCGGCAAGTTCGGGGAAGTTCGGCCTGTTGGCGTGGCCAGC
Source organism: Drosophila pectinifera (assembly GCA_008042775.1). Taxonomy (NCBI): domain Eukaryota; kingdom Metazoa; phylum Arthropoda; class Insecta; order Diptera; family Drosophilidae; genus Drosophila; species Drosophila pectinifera. The sequence goes on from VNKC01000069.1 coordinate 38,269, forward strand.
CGGAAGGGAGAATGGCTCTCGTTGGGGGGCAGAGCGGAGAGCGGAGAGGCTCATATGCGACCTGCATTATTAATGAGCCAGACTTTCGGCCAACTGAATGCAGATGCAATTTCCTCATCGCTCGCCTCGCTTCGCATTCAGCATTTCCACTTCGAACACCGCTCAATGATTTGCGAGTTTTAGTTTTCGGGGGCTGGCAGGGCGGCTAGGAGCCCAGGTTTGGTCCCCAGTCGAGTGGCTTTTTGGGTCAACTGCAGATGGCCAGAGTGCCTTGTCGAATTTATATTTAATGGCCGCCGGCCGGGCCTTGATGAGCGGCCACATCTAAATGGTTTCGCCGAATCGATAAAGAGTTGCACAATCCCCGAGTCCCAGGCCAGGACCCCGATGAAGGTCCTTGTTAGCCTGTTGTTTAAGGTTTGAGTAATTGGTTGTTAAACTTAATCTTCTTTTATGACTCTCTTATAGCCATCAAATTGGCATTTTCTGCGGCCATCGAGTATATTCGTAGTGGAGATTAGAGAGTTTTTGGCAAGGTTATAATATTTTATTAGGGGCTATTAAAGTACTTTAAAGATTTTACCTTTTTAAAATGTATTAAATTTTGTTCAATTTTCTTTCCTTTTTTTCAGCATAAAGATATATAACTTTTAGGCTTTTTTTTAAAAGATTTCACACCTTTTAAATAATTTTTTTAGCTCTCCATAGTTAGCAAGTAGCTGCTGCATAAATATGTATATATATCCCAACTAAAATTAGGTCATTAGTTCACTAATTTCATATAAATACCATTCAATTTGCCTATTGAGCAATCAACTAAAAGTCACTGTGATTGCGCACTCATTTATTTCGCCTTCGTAATGCTCAGGTATTTTTGTGCGTCTCAGCTCAACGGACTGTCAATTATGGGCATTTTCGCGGCTGGGGGCGGCCAGGTAAATAAACTAGGCCAATAATAATGAAAACACTCCTTGGCCCTAGGCATAGCCCCAGAGTTGGCCCCTTGCCTATATGGCCGTTGGGCATGCCATGATGATGGAAGCCGGGCGGGCGACAACTGTGCGAGACACGTGCGAAGGACTCGCTGCTGACTCACAGGAGTGTGTCGGCTAATGAGGTAAAGGAGGGAAAATACAGGAGGTGAGGAATTCCAGGAGCTGTCAATGAGCGATTGGTGATTGATCGAGGTTGGAATTGATTATTAATACCGTGACTGGTCCCTATTCTTGTTGACTCTAACTTAAACACATGTGTGCGCGGCAAAGGGAAAGTTAAGGCGGAGTGGGGGCGGTGGGTGGCCTTTTTTCGGTTAACTCAAAGGTTGGGTCAGGATAAAGGGTCTCCACTTCAATCTAACATTGATCTAAAGCAGCCATAAACACGCCATTTGGAAGGGAGACAAATGCAGGGAAAGTTCAACGAGGGAATGAAATTTGGAGGAGGTTAAAGCGTATTTTTGGTGCCTTAATTTTGTTGACTAAAAAACTCACAAGTCTTGAATATTTATGCATGAATAAGTCTTAGTTTTTCATTAAATATATGTCCTGTTCAGGAACCTAAAGGGGTTTTTCATATACAATTCATTTAATATATGTCCTTAAGCTGGTTCAGGAACCTAAAGAGGTTTTTCATATACAATTTATATAATGTGATAACTATTATTCATCTTGCTGTCAGAAACATTAGATTTATGTTTATTTTATTATTTTTTCATGTATATTCTTATGGCCAGCTCTATAAAAATATTTTATTTTCTAATTCCATTCCACTGACACACTTTTCCTTAACCATCCCAGGCACTTTGACACCTGAAAGTAGGCAACACAATCGGGGCAGGCTCTGCAATCAGTCAGCTAGTCAGTCAGCCAGTCACTCAATCCTTCAGTTTTCGGCACCTGCTGCCGGGTTTAAAGGAAAGTAAGAATTAATTAAATCGATATGGGGCTTTGTACTCCACTCTCCATTCTCCTGCTGCCTTTGGTCCTGCAGCGAAGTGCTGGCATATGACTTCCCTGCCGATGTTGCTGTTGTTCTTTATTACCGCCCCGCTGCACTTCCTTTTCATGCCCCGATAATTGCAATGTGGAGGCAGTGCAGCAGGAGCAGTGCTCCGACAATTCCATTAAGGCTTGCCTCCCCAGGCTACCCCCTTTCAGCATTTTCCCGGCGCCCTTGCCTGTTTATTTGAAGCATGCTCGCAGGGGCAACATTGTCACGAAGAGAAATTGCATTTATATCAGCCTGCGTTTACGTGTCAGTGACTGGCAGAGTATACTTTTTGAATACCTATTCAAGGGGTAGTATAATTATTTGATAAATAAATAATCAAATAATTTTTAGACTCCTTTTCAGAGTGTGTTTTAATAAGTAATACTAGCTAGCTAGGCAGTTCAAGCTGGGCTTGTAAGATTTACTAGAAGTACTTACACTCCTAGGGTACTTCAAGCTTCGTCCTTTCTCTCTAGAATTTTTCTTGTATCCAGTAGATTTTCCTCATTTTTTTGCCTTTCAGTGAGTGCCCCCCGCTGCTGCTAAGTGAATTTATTGCATTTAATATGCTCTTCATGTCACTCCTCAATGGCAGAGCATAAATCAAGCGTTTTTATTTGCTGCCACCGATGGAGATGTCACTTGGACTACGAGGGATATTAAATCTTTAAGATGGCCATGTTCCCGCTGATGTCGGCTAATGGCCGGCCACATTAAAAACCAATTATAAACCATAAAAGTCAAATCAAACAATATGTGAACGTGTGCGGGGGCGAAATGGCTTGTCGACAGCCATAGTAATTGGGGACAGCCACCGAGCCACCGAGCACGAGGGCGAGGATGGAGACTAGTTTGCGGGTCTCCAGGAGCCGGCAGAGTGCCCGTCGTCCGCCTGCCATCAATTGTCAGGCGCTGGGCTAATTGCAAAACTCTGGCCAACACAAAACAGGCACCAGGCCCCTACACACCGACCCCGCCCAGCACCCACGAGTGCAGCTGCTATGGCACAACCACTAAAACAACAACACGGCTGTGATAGCAACAAAAAACAACAGGAGCACAGGACTCACTGTGGGTTGAGTGCACTGGGAAAAATATGTATTAGCAGAGGAAGCTTATTGTTGATTATATTTTTTGTTATTTTCAACATATATAATAAATTAAATCACTTTAAAAATGTTCTAAATATATATCTAAGTTATTAGCAAATCAAAACTTGATAGAAAAACATTATAGGATATTAAGAATATAAGATATTATAATAAAATATATATATATAATATTAAAAATATAAAATTCTATGATTCAAGAAGCTTTTTCCTTTGAAAAAGAAGAATTTCTTATATTTTAAAATAACAAAATGAGTGGTTCTTATTTTTAAAATAGGTAATATTAATCAAACTTGCAGGATTTATAATTCCTTTGATTTAACTAGACTTAAGCCATAAAATCTTGTCTTGGAACTGTAAAAATAGCTCTAGAATATGCAAATTATAGGTTATATTAATAAACTTCTTAAACTGATATAATTTCATTGAAAATTTGTGACTTTTAAGTCTAGTTCCCTTCTCATTTTCCTTTAAATCATGTTTGAGTGTTTCAGGGCCTTCATTTTTCGAAATTAATGATGTTTTTGCTCTCTGCATCATAGTTGTTTGCCCAGCTATACAAAATTATGACAAAAGTGTCAAATTTGCCAACTAGACACACGTGGGCAGGATGTGCTTTGCCAGGACGAGGTGCAGTGGGTGCTAGTTGGCTGCTGGCTGCTGAGAGTGTAATTAGGGCTCTTAACACGAGAGTGCAAAGTGAAACCGAAGCGATGCCATTTTCGGATGGAAACCCATTGAAATCCAAATGACAGGGGGAGTAGGGGGCGAGCTGTGTGTGTGTGTGCGAGTGATGTGCAGTTTGGGCAGGTGAAAAATAAGGGGACTGCATGCGGCGGGCCCTTTGAAAGTTTTACTTGGGATATTTCTATTTCCAGGCGGCTTTTGGGGCAGCTCATGTGTGGAACAAGTTGTTTTTCACTCTCTGGTAATTTTTTTTTGTGAATGCTCAGTGGCCGTGAAGGAAAGGGGGTACCCCCGCTGAGGGGTATTGAAGTGTTGAGCCATAAAGCAACACATAGAGTCGCTGAGTGGCGAGTATTTAGTTGCCATTTAGAAGGACGATTGTTGGGAGCCTTTTAAAAATAACTCTCAAATTGAATTTATTATTTTTTCAATTTATTTCGCTTGCCTCTTGGCACAAACAATAAATTTTAATTGAAATCTGGCCTTGGACTAAAACCAAAACGCATGGCTGCGGGCGGGTGTATCTGTGTGTTTGCGTGGGAGTGTATTGTTGCGAGTGTGTTGGTGCAGCCGGGCGCAGTTCCAATTTCGCATCCCTTGTCCTGCCTTTGTTGCTGTGGCCCCCCCCGCGTCGCTGTTCTACACTGGTATATATGCCATTTTTTGTGTTCCAGACACTGCGCGGTCCCTGTCATTTTTTATTATCTTGCCGGAATTTTTTATTTATCCTCTCTGGCACATTGCAGCCGCCCGGCAGGGGATCCAACTTTCCTGCGGTCCTATCTCCGCTGGCGCGTAATGAAATGTGACAATGGTTAAAAGCAAAAGAGTTTGCCAAATATCTGATAGTGAGCTTGTGTGACTTGCAGCGGATGGGCCGAGGTAGTTGTGCGGCCTTAACCCATTTTGTGGCCTTAACTCGATAAGGTTTCTATTGATATCTATGGGAAAGTGTAAAACATCGATTTAATAATATTAAAAGGGATATGCTTTTGAGAGAATGCTGTTCTGGTTTTATTATAAAGTTTAATATACCATTTGGCATTACAGGCAGCTATTTGATAATTATTTAAACTAACTAAGGAAGAATCCCTTTTATTTTATTATTATTCCTTGCCAGAATTTGTCTCACTCCTGTTAGGTATTAAATAGCTCATTTTACATTTATTAGGAATAATATCTAGACTTCTTATCAGCAACGACTCTATATTTTCCCCTTAATCATACTATTATTTATATTTTTAAGGATCTCTGCTACATTTCTTCCTCTGCATATAATTATGGTTAACCTGTGCGACTTGGAGGACCCTTCGCCAGTAATTGTGTATTTCGTATCGTGTTCCACATCGACTTTAAATGCTCCAATCAATGCAATTAAAGTAAACGTCTGCTGACTACATTGAAAATTCCATCCCCCCTTTAAATACACCGTATACCCTGATTCCGGCTTGGTTATATGTGTGTGTATATACTACATGCTATAATGGTGCAGACATCGCGTGACCTGCGCTAATGCATTGCCGCGCCCCAAGGGCTTCGAGTGTGAGTGGAAAACAGGGACTTTTCACAACCCGTTTTCGGTGCAGCACGTGATGTCCCAAGGAAGTCTGGCAGAAACAAAGGGAGTTCCAACAACAACAGCGAACTCAATGCGTAAACACTAAAGTTTAATGCACTCTAATTGCAAGGGGGGTCGCGGGTTGCACGGGGGAGGGAAAGGGAAAGCGGAAGTTCGCAGACGACAAAGGCAACACACGCTGACATTTTCGCATAAAAACTTTGAATAATTACACAGAGAGAATATAATTGATTAAACCGAACAGAAAATGTCTAAGATTAAACAAAGATGAATTGTATATAAGAATAAGAACTTGGGAATAATAAGCATCAGCTCGAATTTTTGTCGAAAAAGCAGTGTTTAAAATATTCATAACTCAGCCAAAACAGCCTTAAATTCAGTTCGGAAGGTCTTTCTATGTTTGTTTTTATTATGTTAATTAATCTGCTTATTGAGTTTAGAGATCAGAAAAAATAAATTTTTAGCCAATTTTTGACAATTTTAATGATGTAACCCCTTATCATTTTTTGAAAAATTGACCAAAATTTTTTTTCTTAGTTTTTAAAACATTTTATTGCCAACTAATAAAGATTTTAACGACGAATCGGAAAATACACGGCATTTGGATATCTATTCACTTTTGGCCAAGTTATGCTCTCATAAAGAGCTCAAAGATACCCTTTTTTTAATTGGAATTTTAATACCCTAATTTTTGGGCAAGTCAGAGTTTAAAATATCCATAATTAAGCCAAAACAGCCTCAAATTCAATTCGGAAAGCAGTTCTGTGTTAGTTTTTATTAGGTTAATTAATCTGCATATTGAGTTTAGAGATCAGAAAAAAATAAATTTTTTGCCAATTTTTTTTACAATTTTAATGATGTAACCCCTTATCATTTTTTCAAAAATTGGCGAAAATTTTTTTTCTTTGTTTTTTTAATATTTTATTGCCAACTAATTAAGATTTAAACGGAGAATCGGACCATATACGGCATTTGGCTGTCATTCCATTTTTGGCCAAAATATGCTGTTAAGAAGACCTCAGGTATACGCATTTTTGGGTTCTTAAATGGGGACAACTCAGGGTTAAAAATATTCATAACAAAGTAAAAACAGCCTTAAATTCAATTCGGAAAGCAGATCTGTGTTAGTTTTTAGGTAGTAAAGTCTGCATATTTAGGCCAAAATACTTGTTTCCCATATTTCAATTATTAATAATTAGTTTTTGGCTTGCAAGAGAAGACAGCATATTGATCTATTGTCTACAATCAAAGTCCGTTTTTTCTTTTCGTGTAATAGGAGAGGGACAGACGTCAACGACGCCATCACTTCCCATTATCCGGGAGAAAGTTGCGTGTCTGCCGCGACACAAAAGTTCAATTACTTCTCGGAACAAGGGGACCACGAGACCAGGAGAGGTGAATAAACAGCCAGCGGATATCCGGCTCCTGCATTGCGTGCCAAATCCCCGGCTTTCTAATGACCATTTTCCCCCCCAAATGGCCATGGCTCTCAGCCGCCAGCAAATTGACTAATGCCTGATCTTAATGATTTATTCCCAGTGTCCACTGTGAGGTAACTGCTCCTGATGGGCCACAGCGGTTTAGTGCTAGGTAAACCGATCCGAACGACACCCCAGGCGCAGTGTCGAGTGGACACTCAAATCGGAATTACTATCAAATGCTTTTTGTGCCTGATTTATGGCCAAGCGATTTTTGGTTCGGTTACGAGCCTGGGCGGGGCAAAGTGCAATCGCAAATATTTGCACTGCTGACCGACCACAAAAGAACCAATAGCGGGAAGGCAGAATCAAATTATATAGCAAACTTTCGGATACTCTATGATTTAATGGTTATAATTACTTAAAAATGTATAGGGATCTTTTTAATGAAGTATTTCTGTCTACAAATAATTAATACTCATTTTAAAACAAATCATATGAGATTTCTCAAGCACTTGCATATTAAAATACAGTATTTAATCTGTTCCTCATCATTTAAAGAACATCTTTTACAACATATGTGCCCTTTAACCCTGACCAGCACACCCTTTCACAGTTCCTAGCCAAAGCCAAGGCAACCTGGGCGGAAACTAAGCCCGAAACCAAGCCCAAAACCAGTCTAGGCCATAGCAACTGTTTTGGCATTTGGATGACTAAGCTGGATTCGTTTTTTCGGACTTTCAGTGTGCACGTTGCAAGTGCCAAGTCAAATTGTGTGGTCATTTATTGCTAAAGACTCACAAGGGGAGGAGCTCGAGCGAGGGAGAGACAGAGGTCAGAAGGCAGAGATAGAGGGACGGAAAGGGAGGAGTCCAAAGGACATGCGACTGCAGCAACTGCAGCAGCTAATAATCATGTTTCGGTTTTCCTACATTTCAATTTAGGTTCAAACGAAAAAGTGAGCAAGAAAGAAGGCCCCAGAAAGGGCAGAGTTTGACCTTCCAGGGGACCGAGGCTTCATTAATTTGCACCTATTTCCAATGCCGCGCCAGGTGACAACTTCCGCCCGCCGTCCTTTCCTTTCCGCAAAGTAAATTATAAATTTTATTTCCATTGCCTGACCAAAAAATATGTCCAGCTTAGAGGTCCTTCTTTGGGGATTTTCGCTTTCTGTGTTTTCTTCGCCTGATGTTGGATAGTCACGCGACCTTTCGACTAGTGGGAGTTCAGTTTTGACAGCGTTTTCCTTTTAGCCTCCTAAAAGGATTGTCTCCTCTAGCCCAGTCCCAGTTTTTCAACGAGTTCTCGCTGCCATTTCCCCTGCGCTCTCGGCTAATCAACTTGTTATATATTATGCGTATTTGCATTAATAACATATCGCGAAAGGCTTTCTCCAACTTCTAGGCCCCCCTTTAGGCCGCCTTCCGCTTTCCTGCTCCTCGCAGCACGGAGTAAATGACAATTTTGTCGCTGCATACTTCTGGGGATTACGAAACGACACCAAAGTGTGCGAGTGTGCGTGTGTGTGCTGTGGGTCCTAGGGTGTTTGAGGGTTCGTTCCTTTTCTCGGCGGGATTACATGGAGCTTAGCTTGGCTGAGCCGGAACTCTGGCAGGGCATGTGTCAGGTTCTTCGAGGGGGACATGTTTATGGCCAGGATCTGTGGCTTACTAACCAAAACCCATCGAATTCGATCGAGATTGGCTGGCCTTGGAGGAAATATTACTTGCTTTAGGGTCTTGAGACTCGGAAAAAGTCAAAAAGCAAGTAAAATACAGAGGAAAGTTATATTTCAAATAAAATATTAGTTAGAAGTGATAGAAATTCATTTTTAAAAGGTTTAGCCTTCCTATTTATTTATTTTAATTAAATTTAATCAACTTTATGAAGCACACAATTGTCCAACTATAGTTTAGAATTAATTAAATGTTCTATTTGCTGTTAGCAAGTAAAATACAGAGGAAAGTTTGATCCAAATAATATTTTAATTAAAATATTTGTAAGAACTGATAGAAATTCATTATTAAAAGGCTGAACCATCACTTTTATTTACTTTAATTTATTTTAATCAAGTTTCTGATGCATATAACTCTTTGTTTAGATTTAATTGTATGTTCTATTTGCTTTTAAATAATTTCCCCAGACCTCTCTTCAGACTCGCAATTACAGGGCCTAATTTCGGATTCAACTAGCCGAGAGTGGCCACAAAATGCCATCAAAGGGGGCCATTTAATTGTGCAGGCATTTTGCGAAGGGCAGTCTGTTTGGGCTTTTGAGAATTTTAATGCTGGACAAAAGCATTTGCCGTGTGCTTGGCCATTTTGGCTAATGTATCGGGGTATTGGTGTGCGTGTGCCCATCTGTGTTGGCTGCTTTTCAAGGCCGTCCTACAGAAATTACAGTCACGCGTCAGATTTTATGCAAAGCAGTTGAGCTCAGTTCAGGACTGGCAGCATTTTTGTATCCCCTTCTGTGTGTGCACTTTGCAATTGTTGTTGCTGGAGCTCTTATGTAAGTGCCCACTGGATGTGTGTGTGTGTGTGTGTGTTTGGCAAGTGGGCGTGGCTGTCTATGGCTTTGGAAGTCATAAATTTCAAACAAGTCTCGTAAAATCTCAAGTGAACTTAGCACTTTGCAGTCGGCCGCGTTGCACATTTTGGTCCTGTGGCGAATGCAAATGAGCGCTGACTTTATGGCTCGGTGTTTTTCCCCTTAAATGCTGTTCTTATGGCCGTTGTACTCAGTGATGCTTAAATGGATTCTAAGACTATTTAATCAGAGCTTCAAATGCATTATTTACTGACTTACTAAATATACTTTTAGTTGACTTGCAAATTAAAAAACTTTGTATAGTTTAAGTTCATTAGATGAAAGGCCTGGCTCTTAATAGATAGAATGCCCATATCAGACTCGAAGTTATGGCTTGTTTTGTGGCTAAGAACACATAAAAGTGGCAGAATATTAAGCCAAATGGCCAAAGAAATCTCGATTCGGAAACTTGTCTTCCTCTGCTATTTGCTTCCTCGTACATTTTTTATTGACCCTTAAAATGCAAATAAGTTTAGACGGCACACACACCCGGGCCGGGTTATAGTGTTTTTTATTGCCTACTTTTGCGAGCCATGACAAACTGAGCTAAGCCGGGCCTCACCTTGTTTGACGTGCTTCACATCTTTTTTTTGTTGTGTGTGCGGTGCCGAGTGTGTGTCTTTTATTTTTATAACTATTTGCCAGCTGTAAATGTGAGAGGCCAGAGCCAAAACAAACAGCCCGGCAGGAAGAGCGGCGCTTTAAAGGGACACGCGACCAGTGGCGGCTACTTAGCAGCCTGAATGGGGGGCAGCAGCATCTGCTTGGGGAGCCCCCACATAGCTAATGATGCCCGACTTTCGACCGACTTTCGCCCGCCTTTCACCCGACTTCCAGCCGCCTTTCGCCGCGTCTTTTGATAAACGTTAGCCGCTGTTTTCTCGTTTCGCCTCTTTTATTGCGTTACGTTTTATGGGTCGAAGACGGCAAGAGAACGAAACCGGTACATAAACAAAAAGGGCAGAAAAGTGAAGGATATCGAAGAGGAAAGTACCCTGTAGAAATATTTCAGAATCGGTATGTTTTCCAAAGAGATACTTAAGCTTTTTGGAGAGTCTTCCTTGGAAGAATTTATAGAGTTCAACCTAGAATCCATTTGGTGGATGATATAGTTCCGGGATACTCTTCTTTAAATCTTAATAAAGTCATTGGTACATGTACTTATAAGTCTTATTTAATACCACAAAGATCTTTTTCTGTTTTTATATAATAACACCTTAAAATTTCTTAATTAAATGTTTTCCAGATCTTTCTGCAAAGCTAAGTTATTTTTTTAGGTTTTCCTAGCCTAAAGATATATTCCCTATTCCATAGAGACCCCAAAATGACTTTGTTTTCTTATGCTCACTAGCTGCTGGCATTTTGTACTCACGATTTTATGGTGCAGCGCCGAGAGTTCGCGCTCGGTGACCCGTCGGCTGGCGGCCTCCCGGCGGCGCTGGCGGAACTGGCTGTACTTGTAGGCGAGCATCACGCCGGGCAGGGCCAGGGCCTCCAGCGGGGACTTGCGGCCGAAGGGCATCCTTCAGCTGGCTCGGCTCAGCTCAGCTTAGGTCCTGTCGCTCCTTGGGGTGTTTTACGGGCTCTGCTAGTCGCCCTTTTAGTCGCTTCGGCTGGGAGTTACTTGTGGCGAGTTGAGATATTGCTTGCTGGTTTTCATACACTTGGCACTTTGCTCGGCGACGCGAGTACGCGGGGACTCTCCTTTGACTTTGACTCTTAGCAGCGTCTGCGTCTCATTATGTAATCACAACATGGACACGAACGGCACGGCACTGGCAGCATTTCGCTCGCTATTGTTGGACCTCTGCCCATGCTAAAGTCGAGTTTGGCTTTCACTTTTCTTTTTCCTTCGCATGCTGGGTCTGTGCTGATGAGCTGCAATCAATTTTGCATCCTGCGAAGGGGGATTCGGTTTCGATGATTGCAAATCTCCTTGCAATTGCCCTTTTAAAGAGCTTTGATTTCTTTAAATTTTAATGTATTAAGGCAAAATGGTTGTAGGATAATGGAAAAACGAACTGAAGTCTCTATTTGATTTATTTTGACTTCAGAAGAGGGTTTATGACATTTAGCTTGACTGTTTCTTATTGAATTTAACTAAAACTTTGATATTTATGCTCCCAAACTCACTATCAGAGACTTATTCTTTATTTTCTAAAAGAATGCTTTACTCTAAACCTGATATAAATAAATATTTGTACATGAAAATGCCAATTCCCAGACATCTTTTCTCACTAAATCCTTATACGAAGTCACCTGAGATTTCTGCTGTGCAGTTTTTATGCCCAACACACTTCAGGTCTCATAAATAAATAAATATATCAGGGTCCCGGGGGAGCTGATGTTTTTCCTTTCTCTACTTTCCCTGGACAATATTTCACACCTGACTGTCACAAATCAATTTGGCAGATGAATTTCGCTAAACTTTGAGTGATAAATACGGAGAGGCGTCAAGGCTCCCAGAGGGCTGACACTTTAATAAAGCAAAGTGACGGGATTTCTTGAAGACTTTGAATAGTATTCGCCAGAAACCGGAATTACAGGACCACGGCCAACGCGCACAACGATCATTAATTACAATTACATGGCGGAAAAATGACACAAAAGCCGAATCACAGGGCTCGACACGCCAAATTGTGCGACTGATTACAGGCTCTGGCTTTTATTTATAATAGTGTGTGTTCTGCGGGGGATATATGTGTGGCTTCTGGCCAGGATGTGGCACTGTTATTACACCGTAACTGAGAGTTGGCCCACGTGCACTTTGGGCCAACGCAGAACGGTGAATGTCGCAGAGCAGTTTCGCCAATTTCCCACGCAACCGTCGTGGAAGCTGCGTGAGCCTGACGCGTCCTTCCAGGCAGCCAGCGAGCGAGAGAGTTGTGTCACTTCCAATGCCTCCTCGGACACGTTTTGTTTACGCTCGAGGTTTGGGCTCGAAATCAGACAACTTGGCCCCAAAATGCAGGTGAGTCAGCTTCTAATTGATCAGCAGCCACGTCACTACAGCCACCAGCGGCGACAGGTGACAGACAGCCGTTCGCAGCCGCTCGACTCACGAGAAAACGGTGATGGTTTTCCACGTTACGTATACGCCGCGTATGCTGCCGTTTTGTACAACCTGCCCCGTAGCGCCTGCGAGTGCGACTGGCTGCAAGGATTTTCCAGACACGACTTTTTGGGATAGTTTCCCTTTTGGCTGGTTGGCGCAGGCGCCTTCGCACGCTTGCCGGCGACTTTTTGGTATAACAGATTGCGTATACGACCCGTGCTCCGTGCTCCACTCCCGCTCCTCGACCATGTTGCCAATTTATTGTTTACTCCGCTTCCACACACTCTCTCTCAGTAGTCCGTCAGCCAGTCAGCCAGTCAGTTAGTAGTTTATTCAGCCTTCCCCTCAACGTCACGACACTGCCGAGAGCCGTATAAACAAATCACAAAGTTTGAGGGCAGCTTTTGCCACGAGTTTTTCCTTCGCCGGATATTGTGTCCAGCTTGCCTCTGTTTTGTTGCGGTTTTGTCCGCTCGAACAATTGTGTTCGTTCAATTTTATGTGCTACTGTTAATTATGGCCGGCCATTTGGCCATTTGGCCCCTGTTCGGCTAATTGCTGCGGTTTTTATCACGTTGCGATGTGCGATTTGCCGTTTTGGCGAATATATTTGCATCTAGCAGCGTCAACGAGTTCGAATAGAATTTAATTGCAGCATATATGCATAGGTTTTTTTTTAAGCGGCAATTATATGAATCAGATTGATCTAAAAATATGCGTGAAAGTTTATAAAATATACTGCTTTTAGTTGATAATGTTTTTTGGTACAAGCTTTGAGTATTGTCTACTTGTTAGTTCTCTAAATCTAAAGTGCTTTGTCTAGGAATTTGTTTTTTTTAAGTTATTAAAAAGTAATTAAAGTAATTTATTAATTTTAAAATAAACCTGACAAACATTATTTTAAAAGGTTTCTTATTTAGAATTTGATTACCAAGGTAAATAAAATTGACAAAACCTAAACAATAAGAGTAATGTAACATCATCAACAAGTGAATGATTTTCTTGATCAAAAAAGAAATACATTTTTAATTCTTATAACAAAATAAATGTATATATTAAGCTTGTAGAATAGAAACTATTTTTAGGTACACACATTCTCTTAGATAAGTCTGGGTTGACCTTAGTCAGGCTACAAAAATTGTATAAATATTCTGGAAATATGGTAAAACATTATTTATTATTATTTTTATTAATTTATAATGGAAAATATATCTTTAAATATTTGCTATGGGAATTATATAACACTGCTTACAAATTACTTAACAAATACTTTGAATTATTAATGTAATTTAAGTGGAAAGAGGTGTCTCTAAGCCAACATCGCGGAAACCCCTCATCGTAGGCGACGTTATCCAGTTAGTCACTCACGGCGGGCACAGGTGCTCTGCAGATCAATAGGTGTTAAGGGCGCAGGTCAGCAACAACAAGTACAACAAAGTCGGCTAACAAGTAGCCAAGTGAAATTGCCAAATGTTTGGGACGTGGGCAAAGCAAGGCCTAGCGCAAAGGCAAACGAAAGCAGGGTAAAGCCAAATGCCAAAGTAAATAACTGGAATTCAAAGCCAAACAAGAGGTGTTATACGCAGAGAGCGGTGGCTCTTCTGGAGAGAAATAGAGAGAAGAGAACCAGAGAGAGAGAGAGAGAGAGAGAGAGAGGAATCTCGCTCCTTGCGGCTTGGCCTGCTTTTGTGAAATTGCAAAGGGGGCAAAAAATAGAGGGGAAAATTGTTTGGCGACGCCATGGAAATGATGACGTAAATTGAAAGCCGAAGCTGCCACGGCAACGGATTCTATTTGCAACTCCTGCCCCCTTGGCGGTCCCCCTTACCACCTGCTCAACAGACAGGTGTTCAGTAGTTCTGGGCAATCTCTGAGTGCATATTTGTCGACTCACTGAGTGCACTTCTGAGATACAGATACGCGTGCCGTCGCAGATGCAGATACTCGCGCTTTGACTTGGACTTGCCGTAATGACATTCCGCTGACAAAGGGCTTGCATATCCGTTTAAATGCATTTTCCAACCCATTTTCCAACCCATTTTCCCTTCGCTTCATGCTTTATTCCTTTCTCTATTTTGTGTTGAGTTATTTCGGCTTGAATTTCAGCTAACCGCAGCGGAAGAAGAAAAGCGAACCGAAACAGAAACACCAGCATGGCTTTTAGTTTGTTTGCCTTGCCAGCGTGTCCTTCTGTGTCCTGTGTGCACTTTGTGCTCAATTTTGCGTTTTCTATTTCTATTTTTAGCCCTGCACGACGACGACCACGAAGACGGACGGGGGGCGTGCGAGCAGAGGCGCTGGCAGCAGGGAGGGAGGCAGGTAGCCCACATCAATCATGGTGAAAATATGCCTAGGCAGCAATTGCATAAATTAATCAGCACTGCCAGTGTATAAATACACAATTGTCAAACAAACTTCCGCACATACACTGTGGGAAATAAGGTCATAAAGTTAATAGTAATAGTAATAGTTAATAGTCAAAGCTATAGGTACTAATCTTTAATATTATATTTATAACTTTATTCAATGACAAAGTCATGAAGTTTATAGTTGTAAATAGTATAGTAAATATGGAACTTGAGTCAAAGCTATAGGTACTAATCTCTATTATTATATTTATAACTTTATTCAATGACTAAGTTTAAATTAATACTATTTAAAACAGTTAGGACATTAGTATTCCCATTCAAAATATTTTATTAATTTTTATTTATATTAAATACATTTTCTGTGAGTTTTAATTTATCCTTTTTAAAGCAGCCTTGGTTGATTTAGGAATTAATTTCCAAAGGTCATATATTGCCATGTCTTTGCAAGTGCATCGCCAGGGGTAGCAATTTTCCTGCCCCCGATCCACACACACACCCTTGGCACCCCTTCTGTGCATTGACGTCACTGCTGCTGCTGCTGCAGTTGTCCTGAGAGGAAATGCCACTGAGGATGATTATGTTTGTCTTCTGGCTAGGTAAGCACCTTCTTGACCTTCCCCAAACTGTTTACACTTATCGCTGGCAAGGGCCCCCACAGCCCAGGACGAGGGTCCTCGGCTCTCTGTTCTCCGGCTTCAGTTCTGGGGGTCCTCGGTTCGATTGACAGCAGCCTGCTGACGAGTGGCTCGTCCTGGGAGATGATTGTGAGAGCCGCATGCTGCATGCATCATTGGGGCTCCACTAACTGAATCAGCTCGGGGCCAGGATGATGAGGGCTGATTATCCCGGTGGGGCGAGGGGTTGGCTCACAAACCAATACAAGTGCATAGCATTTACGCAAGGTCCTTCGGGGATAGTTATGTGTCCGTTCATGCTTGCAAAGCGATAAACGATTATTGTGACGAGCGATTTCTTTATTGAAATCTGGACTGCATGAGTAATTGGATTTATAGCAACTGTATTGGAGAGATAAATAAATGTATTTAATTTATTAATTAAATCTTGCAGAGATATTAGGTTATACAGTATACAACTTAATTGCTGGCTTAGCTTTAAAACATATTTAATGCATATGTACATTTATCACTAGCGTATATAATTAATAAAGACGTTAACAGAGAATTTATTTCCTTAAGAAACCTAAACATACTTGTATTTCATAGTTTTTATGACCTGATGTTACCCTTGAATATATTAGGGAGGAATAAGCCTCTGAATAATTAACATAAGATAAAAATAAGATAAATAAATAATTAAAATTATCAAATTATCAAATGAGCAAAGCTAATTATAGCTTTAATTGTAGGAAGTTTATGAAGCCTTATAATTCATTTAATTGTTTCTTAAAACATAAATTGTTTCTCATAAAAGAGAAACTCTAAAACTTACTAAATATCTTGCAGTTTTGTAATTAATGTTAGTTTGGCAATTTTGTTGAACAAAGACTGAGAATAAAATGAAGCCAGATATTGATGTGGAAATAATTAGTTAAGTCTTTCTTCTGATCGGAGTATCAATACTTGTAAGTACTTAATGGATTTTGGAGGGTATTCCTTTACCCATCACAATATTGGCCAGATTCTTATGTCGTCAGGGTGTGGATATGTAATTTCCCATCCCGCCCTTGTCCAGTTTCGTGCCTTCAACTTTTAGTATGCGCACTTTGTTGGCTTGACTTGGCCGGTGGCTTGGTTTTGACGGGTCTCCACCTGACCGACGGGTCAGTTGCTGGACGGGCTTTCCACCGCGCGGTCTGAGTCAGCTATTTCAGTGCCTGTTTCTGGCTGACTTCGCCTCTCGATGGCTGCCGCTGCTGTTGCCACACCGGGGGCCACTGTGCTCCCATCCGCAGGACCTGCTGCGGCTCCTGCAGGAGCGAGGGCTGCGCCAGCCGCTGGGGCGGCGGCGGCGGGCGGCAAGGGCCCGGCGAATATCCTGGATATTGCCGGCGAGGCCAACCTAGTTAATTACATGAAGAACCGCCTGCGAAAGGGCGCCATGAAGCGCAAGGGTCTGGAAATGGTCAATGGCCACAAGTTTGGAGTGCGCTTCTTCAAGCAGCCGACCTATTGCGGCCACTGCAAGGACTTTATCTGGTGAGGATTCAGCTCCGAGCTCGAGTTCGGGCTCGGACCTCTACGTTCCCCGTATTTAATTTAATTAGCGCTCTGGCTGCTGACACACTTTCCGCTGTTTTCCTTTCTTTTCTCGTTGTTTTTCCGATGCCCATTGTTGCATTGCCGGATCCGTGGACGGGATTTAGGGGCTTTGGCAAGCAAGGTTTTCAATGCGAGGGTAGGTCGAACAATTGCCTTGAAGAGATATATATTGCTAAATTATAAAGGGTGTCATAAAGGTATTTTTATAATTAAATAAAAGATTAACAAACCCTAAACTAATTTTCCTAATAATTAAAGACTTCTGTGACTCCGTAATGTTTATTCAATAAAAATATTAATATAATTTTCACACCTCCCAGAATGCCGCTTTAACATCCACCAAAAGTGCTGCAAGTTCGTGGTGTTCAAGTGTCCTGGCAAGGACACGGACTTTGATGCGGACTGCGCCAAGGTGAAGCACGGCTGGATCTCCACCACATACACCACGCCCACTTTCTGCGACGAGTGCGGACTGCTGCTCCACGGAGTCGCCCATCAGGGCGTCAAGTGCGAAAGTGAGTTTTTAAATTATATAGACTCCCCTCAGAGATCTTTATTGGATTTGCAAATCTTAAAGATTGCAACCTGAATGTGCACCACACCTGCCAGGAGATGGTGCCGCCCATGTGCGGTGCAGACATCAGCGAAGTCAGGGGCAAGCTCCTGCTCTACGTGGAGCTTAAGGGCAACAACCTGAAGGTGGACAGTAAGTAGTCAAGGGCTGGTGAAATAATTACCAGTTTAATCGTTTAAAATATATATATATAGTCAAGGAGGCGGCCAATCTTATTCCCATGGACACCAATGGCTTCAGTGATCCTTATATTGCTGTCCAAATGCATCCGGATCGCTCGGGACGCACCAAAAAGAAGACCAAGACCATCCAGAAGAACCTCAATCCGGTTTTTAATGAGACCCTAACCTTGTAAGTATAACTAGGCTTTCAGGGAAGTTATCTATATAAGGGGAAATAGTAATAGTTTATTTCATAGCCTAAAAACCTAATTTTTATAGCTGAAATTAGATTAGTCATCTTCCTCCTCGTCCTCCTCGATCTCTGCGAGGTGCTCCTCAATCTCCCTGTCGTTCAGGACTCGAAAGTTGGTATCAGTCTTGCTGACCACACCGATCTCTAGGGATTCGGGCTGGAAGTCTGTGGAGCGCACATGAGCCAGACACTTGATGGCCAACTGGATGGCTTCACTCTGGGACAGATCATCCCTGTAGTTTTGCTCTAGATAGCTTGTGGCCTCCACCCAGTTGGTGCCCACGGCGCAGGCCTTGAAACCGCTGCAGTTGGCGCCCGGATCCGTCTTGTAAACAGTGGCTCCGGTCTCGTCGTCGTACGCGATCAGGATCATGCAGCAGGCGAGGACCCGCATCATGGAGTTCTGGGTGTACACCTGGCTGATGTTGGCTATGCGGTGGCAGAGCACATCCACGGGTATCTGGTAGCCGCTCTCGCAGTCAAAGATGTAGGCAATGTTATTGGCCTGCTTCAACTGGTACTGGGCGTCGCCTGAGGGAGACATGCTTCTGGTTATCCAGTCAGAGATATTTCCCATCCTGTAGCTACTTACCCATGCGACCCACCATGGCACAGCCAATTTTGTCCCCCACCTGGAAGAGGCGCGATGCGGTTTCGGGCACCACGTACTTCTCCATGAACATCTGCTCGGTGGCCACCACGGCACAGTCGCAGCTCCTCAGGGCCACCGCGGTGACCTCCTGCCGTTCGACGGCCTTGAAGGCGTACTCTGTGGGTGGATCTACGGGTTAGGAGGTGATCAGGGAGTCAGCCGATTCCTGGGGTACCCACCCACTTGCATGATGCGTCCCTCTGTAGAAAAGCAAGTCAACTTGTCAGCTAGTTCTTCGCGAGACATGTCTGCCTTGATTTAT
Organism: Drosophila pectinifera; assembly: GCA_008042775.1. Taxonomy (NCBI): domain Eukaryota; kingdom Metazoa; phylum Arthropoda; class Insecta; order Diptera; family Drosophilidae; genus Drosophila; species Drosophila pectinifera. Next base: position 57,185 of record VNKC01000069.1, read on the forward strand.
ATATTCAAGAAATTAGGTAGCTAATTCACAGATGAAAATAATGGGTACTTATTGAAGCAGTTCCTCTTGAATAATGAGACCTGTATAGGGCTTGTAAATGTCAGATCAAACCAGAGCCAACTGAGACCTGACAAAACATATTAATATATTAATAAGTAATTAAACTTCCAGTGAACTGCAGCCACAGGATCGGGAGAAGCGTCTGCTGATCGAGGTCTGGGACTGGGATCGTACCTCTCGCAACGACTTCATGGGCTCCTTCTCATTCAGCATCGAGGAGCTGCAGAAGGAGCCCATCGATGGGTGGTACAAGTTCCTCTCCCAAGTGGAGGGTGAGCACTACAACATCCCCTGTGTGGATGCCATCAACGACATGGCGCGACTACGCGATGAAGTCAGGGTAAGGAATCCCTAATTCCTTAATCCTTGAAATAACTCTGAGAAATCCTTAGCACGATCGTCGGCCGAATGACAAGCGTCGGATGGACAACAAGGACATGCCGCATAACATGAGCAAGCGGGACATGATCCGGGCAGCTGACTTTAACTTTGTCAAGGTCATTGGCAAGGGATCCTTCGGCAAGGTCCTGCTGGCCGAGCGCCGCGGCACCGACGAGCTGTATGCGGTGAAGGTACTGCGCAAGGATGTCATTATTCAAACGGACGACATGGAACTGCCCATGAATGAGAAGAGGATCCTGGCCTTGTCCGGTCGTCCTCCGTTCCTCGTCTCCATGCACTCCTGTTTCCAGACCATGGACCGTCTATTCTTCGTCATGGAGTACTGCAAGGGCGGCGATCTCATGTACCATATGCAGCAGTACGGGAGATTCAAGGAGTCCGTGGCCATGTGAGTGGAAGTATCCTCTAAGGACTTAGACAAAGTTTAATGAGAAAGGGTATAGGGAAGTTACTTATAAGTATCAGGATTAGTTAAGATTCTACTTCTATCTAAACATATTTGAGGACTTTCCTGGATTACAAATTGAACTCTATTTGCTCTCCAGTTTCTATGCTGTTGAGGTGGCCATTGCCTTGTTTTTCCTGCATGAAAGGGACATCATTTATAGAGACCTTAAGCTGGACAATATACTTTTGGATGGTGAGGGCCATGTTAAGCTGGTGGACTTTGGTCTCAGCAAGGAAGGAGTGACCGAGCGCCAAGGCACACGCACTTTTTGTGGCACTCCCAGCTACATGGCGCCAGAGGCAAGTAATCCTTCTGGTAACTCGTATATTCTTTATTAAAAGTATGTGTACCAGATTGTTAGCTATGATCCTTACTCCACCACCGCTGATTGGTGGTCCTACGGGGTTATGCTCTTCGAATTCATGGCGGGCCAGGCTCCCTTTGAGGGCGATGATGAGAACACCATTTTCAGGAATATCAAGGAAAAGAAGGCCGTATTTCCCAAGCATTTCAGCCAAGAGGCCATGGATATAATAACCAGCGTAAGTAGAAATAATCTGAAAATAAAACAATAATAAAATAAGTTCTTTTCCTTTCAAGTTCCTGGCCAAGAAGCCCAACAATCGCTTGGGCGCAGGTCGCTATGCCAGGCAGGAGATAACCACGCATCCCTTCTTCCGATATATTGACTGGGACAAGGCCGAGGCTGGCGAAATGGAGCCACCAATTAAGCCCAAGATTGTAAGTTAATTGGGAACTTAAAACAATAACTTCACATAGCTAATTTTAACTAAATTTAACCAGAAACATCGCAAGGACATTTGCAACTTTGATGAGGTGTTCACCAAGGAGAAGACCGACTTAACTCCCACGGATAAGCTTTTTATGATGAATCTGGACCAAAACGATTTCATAGGATTCTCCTTTATGAATCCCGAGTTTATAACCATTATCTAAAAGTGGTCTAAGGCAGCTTTCGAGGACTTCTGAGCTTCAAGCTGACTTTATTAAACTTTTTGTGCTTTGTCCTGTGCTTAAACCTTATTAAAGTTTATTGGAAAGCTTGTAAAGTGTGTTGTATATTTGGTAACCCAATTTATTTTCCAAAGAGCTCAGCTTTTTATCTTAAATTATAGAGCTTTGCCTCTCTCTTCTTTTAAAGATACTGGTAAGTTAGCATTAAGATAACATGTGAAGCCCAGATAGTAAAACAAAACAGAGAGAATTCCGCATCAGCAGCTGACTTTCTCCCTTCTACTTTCTCCCTCTCTCTGTCTCTCTCTCTATGTCGGTGTGGAGGGGAAAGCTAAGGGAAAACTCACCACACGAGAGCACCTGAATTAGTTACGCATACGCCGCGTGGGCACCGCGAGAGCAGACCCTTGACAGGAAGTTTCAAGATTGCTGCCAGGCTAACTAACTAACTAACTAACTAACTAACTTTGGCTCAAATCTAAACTCATCAGCGAGCCTGCATCTACCAGTTATGTTTTTGGGGCTAAAGTTGCCCTTAAACCCGAAACTTGTTGCTGCATTCCGCGGGTTTTAAATGAAATTTCAGCCAAGATATTCGCCAAAATCCATTTAGCTACTGCGAGCGTGAAATTGTTCCGGGAATCGCTTTTTGGCACATCACCATCTCCATCGACAGCCAGGCAAAGGTGAGCCAAAGGGCCGGAAAGCGGATTTTTAGTTTGGCAAATAGTTCTCCCCTGGCCCGGGAAATATGTCTTTGGCCACATTTTAATATCAAATTCCCCGAACAGCGGCGGTGGCGCCAAGAATGTGGCCCGGATATTTGCGATTTAAGGGACGCTCGGCCCAAACCATTCCAAGGTGAATGCAATTTGCCGTTGTGTCCTGTGATTTGCGCGGCCTTTAACTGAATTTCCCCCTCATTCAGAGGTTCAGAGCTTCGCGGCTTTGCAGTTTCCTTTTCGATGGCTCGGCATCCTGCTCAAAACTGTTTGCACTCTATTAGCGGCAATTTGCGGGTTTACGTGCACTTTTCACGGCTTTTAGACACGTTCCAATGTCTCTCGGTGCACAGCCGACATGGGTGCTGTGTCCTTGCGCGGCATTTCCGCTCTGCAGCTCCAATCATCGCATCCTGATAGCCAACGCTTCTGCTCCTCTAACGCAGTAAAGTGTCCTTTGACCGGACCACGGAGTCGGAGTTTGGCGCTGGCATTAGGATGTACTAAAGTGCTTAACACAATATAAATAACGGCCCGAACGGGATATATATTGTGCGGCGTAATAAAACGCAGCATAGTTGGCCCTGTCCTGGCTGATCTCTCTCTCTCTCCGCCGGCTAATGAAGCCTTGAACCCTCGCAGCGGATGTGGCTGAGTGGGAACATTGTCAGCTTATAAATCAGCCGTCTAGGATCTCGATAAGCGTGAAAGAAGGCTCTGGAAAGGACTATCATTCGACGGGGGATGACTTGGGCTGTGGCAGGACTGCTGGCTTAAAAACTTTTGTGGCTGGTCACCCCATTTAGAGACTGGAATATATAATTTAAATAGCTGCTTGGATGAGTTTATTATTCCAAAGTTGTAAATGATTATGGCCCTGTCATTCTCCGGCCCTAGATGAGCTCAATTGGAACAGTTTAAAAGGAAAAATGTAGGTTAGCCACGTACTTTTGGTTAAGTTCTGGTGACCCCAATTCGGTGCTGGAAAATATGAAATTTTCTCTTTAATTATATTCAAGCTATTGGCATAATTATTTAAATATTTAAAGGAGTTCTTGTGAGCTTACACTCAGTACTCTTGGTTGAACACTCTGTCTTGCTTACAATTACAATATATATTGATCTAATCTAGTTTTAGCTTTGTTTTCTTTTAATTTTAGACGTCCTAAGGCTTCCCTTCTGGTAGCCAAAGGGTTATGCTTCAGTTTATATAATAAAACGCTTTTCAATTGGCTTATTTTCCCAAGTACGAATATTGCTTGACATCTTATGGCCTCAATGATGTAATTTCAACAATTTAAATTGGAAAATCTGTGGGACAAACCGCCTTGCCTTTGAGCCTTAACTTTTGGCGACCCTGAACTGTTACTTACGGACGAGTGTCCTGCCTGCAGTCTGTCAATGTCCACCATTAAATGGGTTTAGCTTACAAATTGGCCAGCATTAGGGACTCAAAGACAACCGCAATTCCCCCCAACAATCAACTCTTTGAGCTAAGTTATTTATGCTGGGTCTGCCAATCTGTTTGCCACACTTCGCTGGCCGTTCTGTTGCCTCAATTCCAATGCAAATTTGTGTATATAATAAATATATATATATACTTGTCCCAACACGATAACGATGAAATTGTTACGCTTTACCAAGTGCGTTTCTTATTCATGTCTATCTCTCGGCTGGTCTTGTGTGCACCCAATACCTGTGGTCGTCTGGAGTCCCCGTCCCCGTCCTCCAGCTCCCTCTACTTCCTCCTCTCAGATGCCAGCGCTATCTGTCTGTTTCATACACTGTCACTTCCGTTTCCGCCTGAGCACCCGGACTCAATGTGCCCCCCAGCCCTGCGATGGCCAGGTTTTTTTACTGCCACTAACTGCTCTGGCACTTGGCCATTCCTCCTCCTTTTCGAATCCCCCGGTCTTATGAGCTGCTGATGGCCATTTGGGAGAGCGGGCGGGTCGGCAATGACATGCATATGGTTTCGGGCCCTGGATAGGCCCATAAAAGCCACAAAAGCCGCAGAATATTGTCATGAATTAGCTGCAAGCTGTCGTACTCCCCTTGGCACTGGGAGAAAGTAAGAAAAAGTATCGCTACAAATGCTAACCAACTCGAGTTAAGTCGTAATAGCTTGCTTGAGCCTTGGGTGTTGGTTAAGTACCACAAATCCTATGCCAAGTCTAGGTTATATGCTATTATATAGCTTACTTTCGGGAAGCTTTTAATTCTGAGTAATCCTCTGTGAAACAGAGATGCCGCAGCATTATTTATAATGATTTAAAAGCTGAAAGCATGAAAAGGATACTCCTTTCTCCCAGTGTTCTGAGAGAATGAATTTCGCTTACGCCTAATTTCATTGCTGTCCTGTTGGCGGAGTGGATTCATAAGCTAAGTGAGTCTCTTGGCCTGGCTAAATATTTAAGCCGTCTCCCAGGTGGCTGAGTCCTGCCCTGTTGCATTTGCGCCTCTCGGCCAGCGGGCTCATTCAAAATGCAAACACGGCCTGTGGAATTGTTGGCAGCTGCACGTGGCGCCAGTTTCTGGCACTTAAACAAACAAACTGTTGCCCTCTCCCGCCCGGGCCGTGTTTGCGCAAGTCATTGTCCCTGCCCCACGTATCCTTCCACTTTGCTGCCCTTTTTCACAGCTGTGCGCCATTTGGCAGTCGCCCAGATGCAAAGTGCAGGCAACACTTTAAGCCATTTTCCAGCTCCAACGATCGAGACAGAGAGAACGGATGGCTGGGAAATTTAGTTGCTCCCTCTTACCCTCACTCTCCTCCGAGTGCAAGTGCGAAAAACTACGCTCCCCAGATGGCAGTCCATTCCCATTTCCCTCCATAATCAAATAAATTACGGAGCAAGTCAAGCGCAAGGCAGAAATGAGCGGAAAAAGGAAAGCTCCAGCCCAGCCAGCACTGAAATAAATATATATATTTACATAAGCCCGGAGAACCGTAATAAAATCTACCAAAATAAAAACAAATTTCAAATGGGACACTATAAAAAAATAGGGGGCCGGATGAGGACTAGCGACAAGTGAATTTTTTACAACCACATTTCCCCCCAGAGAACTGATCGCTTTTATGGCCTAAATACTTGAGAACATATAGTAAGGCAGACATTTATTGAAGGGCTTCTGGGAAGGATAACAAGAAGATAAGCCCTAGGATAGTCGGATATTGTTATAAGTAGTAATAATGCTGCAGCTTTGAAATAAGAATTTTTGAGACTAGATTGTTATTAAAATGGAATAATAGATGTAAGTATTCTGAGAAAATAGTAGGGAAACATAACACAAATAATAATCTGCGTAAGGATACCAAGAATATAAGCCCTAGGATTTTCGGATATTATAATAAGTAGTTATAATGCTGCAGCTTGGAAATAAGATATTTTTGAGACTAGGTTGTTATTAAAATGGAATAATAGGTAAAGTATTCCGAGAAAATAGGTAAGGTAATTAAATATTAATATTATTATTAATTAATAGGTAAGGTAATTTCTATTACTATTAAATAGCAGTGTAAAATTGAACACCAATTGCAAAAGGTCTGTTCTTTTTCTGTGGAAATCCTAATTAAAATCTGGCCACCTCTTTGGCCAATTCAAACCGGATTTGTTCTTAGTTATAAATTAAATGTAATAAAGAAATATTGAACACATTATAATTAAAATTCTTCTTAAATCAGCACTTGACTGCGCTTTTTTATGTTTTGAATCCCATTTTTCGTGGAAATCGCATTAAAAATCTGTGCTTTCATCACGTTTCAAATCGAATTCCCGAGAGCCAATAAATAAGTATTTATTCTCGCATTTCCCTCAGACGAAAAGGAATCTTTTTTAAGGCTTTTCGCAGCCTGGAAAGTGGGACTTCCATTTAAAGCGAGTTTGCACGGCAGAGTCTTCTGGCACATGCCATCAATCTCTAGACACACAGGCGACTAATAAACACAAACAAAACACACAAATAGCAAATTTCACGGGCTCTGTGCCGGGGGAGAACGTATGCATATATGTGTGCGATATACACACACACACACACAATGACACACGGCGAAAGCTGCTTTTATAGAGCAAACGTGATGGTTAAGTGAGGCCAGAGCGCCAGGGGCGGAGCCGTTGAAAAGGGGGACGGGCGCGGTCTTTGTCTCAGTTTCTCTAGGAGAAACTTGATGGAGAAACTTGCGGCGTGCAACAAAGGAGAATCATAAAATATAAACTTAAAGCTGACAACTTTTTTTAGTAACCCCTAACCAAAAAGATTCTGCGGCAACACCGCAAAACTTTCGAAACACACACAGGGCAGCATATGCTCATTTCCACAGAAAATTAAACAGAAAAGTAAGTCTCATCAGGAAAGTATTTCCTCAAACAGAAACTTAATGTGTCAATAGGTATTATAGCACTGAAGGGGCCCAAGAAATCTCTTCTGCATCTAGAATTCCCCCTATCTGTAAATTATATATATATTATTATATATTCGTATATTGGAATATATCTACTTGCAAGCCTTCTTCTCTATTTATAGCAAGGCACCATGTGGATATAATCTAGCTTTGATCCTGGACTTCCATGTACTTCTTTTACTATCCCTGCCTTAAATAGATCTGTTTCTTCTACTTTTCCCCCTGTAGCCTCTGGAAATAGCCATATGCTATGCATAGTGGACATGTCCTGGCCCTCCGATTTACCCTCCTTCTGGCCGACTTGGTTCACTGGAGTTTGGCTATTCCCAATGCAAACAGCGCGCATGAAATAATTATTCGGAGCTCGCTACGCCAAATGGATGCCACAGGTAGAAAGGGATTCCAGGCGGAGGGACAGGTGAGAGTTCCACGCCCAGAGGCGCCGGAAATGCTGAGTCCAACTCGTGCACATACGCCGGACATCTAGCTATGTATATATGTATATCGGGGTATTTATTTTTAATGTTAAGTTCTGCCATCGCTTCCGCACACACGCACACAGAAATGTTGCTTTTTTTAGCACTCTCCCCTCTGAATATGAAGAGCACTGAAGAAAACAGTATATATATATATATTAATGTATGATTTGAATATTGAGAACTAAGGGAGCTTAAATTGATGAATAAAGCTTGGGGATATTTTATTTAAGTATCTATATTATTTATCTTTTTTTTTAGAGAGAGAGAAATATTTCTTTTATAGTTCTTCAAATGTTATTTTCGTATTTTATATTAATTTTAAAAATATTTATATGAAGAGCACTGAAGATAATAGTATAATAATATAATAATATATATAATATACAATATTTTAATATTTGATTTGAATATTGAGAGCTAAGGAGGCTTAAATTGATGAATAAAGTTTGAGGATATTTTATTTAAGTATCTATATTATTTATCCTTATTAGAGAGGGAGAAATACTTCTTTTATAGTTCTTCTATTATTATCTTAAATATATCCATCTTTATATAGAACTATAAATCTATTGTACAGTGTATATATCTGAGTGTGATATCTGTGCTCTGAGTAATAGGACCAAAGCCGAGATGTGCTACGAGTTCGCGTGCTCTAATTAATAAGTGATGGCGCGAGGTCCTCCACGGGGGAGAAGTGGGAAAACCAGGACCAGGACCAGGAGCAGGTGCAGGAGCCGGTGCAGGCTTTTACGGCGCAGTCCGCTGCCTCGCGCCGTAAACTACAATGAAAATGAAAATGAAAATAAAAATAAAGATAGAGATAAAACTGTTGCGCGTCAACGCAGCCTTTTGTCCAATAAAATAGACAAAGTAAGTCGCTTAAGTCGGTCGCTTCCCTCTCTGTCTACCTGCATCTCTCTCTCTCTCTTTCTCTTCCTTTGGCTCTCATAAATTCCCTCCCCCCATTACTCTGGCATTTCTCTCACCTCTCGCATCCTTTGGCTTTAGCTTTTACTTTCTCTGCCGGTCGTTGCGCTCGTTCCGCTTCACTGCAACCCAGAAGCGCAGTCCGTGTGTGTTCGTGTGTGTGTGTTAGTGCCAAGGATGCGGGTCCTGAGTGTGTGTGTCCTTCCGATTGTCTTCCACCTAACGGTTAAAGTGTGCCGCCACGCTCTGCTTCTTCCCTGTTAAGGCTTGCATCAAAGCAAACTTATTCGCCGCTTTCAGCTTTCATTTCATTTTGATTTCCTGCCAGCAAGGACTCGGGGTAGCTAGGACCTTTACAAAATACAAGAAAAATCCTTCTCACCTTTCATTATTTTAGGAGTCTAAGTAAATCAATGGTTTTATAAAGTTGTTAATAAAATATAGAAAGTTCTTAAGATGATTTCAAGCATCATTAAATATATTTTCCTTGAATTTCTCCAAACCTAAACTTATCAAATAAATTATTTCTATAAGAGTTATGGGGGAAGTTATGACATTTAATGTAAATCCAATTGCAAAAAGTTGTTATTGCATTTTTTACCTTTATGTACCTTTATTTAGGCTGTTTCATGAGTATCATAAATCCTAATCACTTAGCCACGCAGAAACAACGTTTGTTTTTAATTTCACCCCAAACCTGCGCCTAATCAAGCGCAAAAACAAAGATATTTTCGGTGGCCTGCGACCTTCAGCGGCGGGCGGAAAATGTGGAAACTGTGGAAAAGCCCGGAGCAGCGGCGGCCAGAGCTAAACTGTTTAATAAAAATGCACATAAATTGCGAGGCTCAGTGGGAGCGGAGCCAGAGCCGAATGCGAAACCTGAGCCTGGAACGCGGACCAGGATGGGAGTCAGAGCCAGGCCCAAACCCAATCTTGTACGGCATCCGCTTAAGTGGCCAATTGTTTGGCGTTTATTGCCTCTGTGGCAGACAGTGTTGATGATGCCACATTATGCATTGCTGGCCATAAATTTCAAGGCCGCGCTTGCAAGAAGCCGTTCATTCGCATTATTGGCAAATTGACAGGAACAAGGACATCTAATTACTCCCCGCCGTGCACTTGAGTCGCATCAGCTCTTCCCCATCGAGCACTCCATTTAAGCCAGGCTGCCAATTTGCCTTGACAAAAATGCCACGAAGATAGACAATTTTTTTCAATTTCGCGTACGTCCTTCCCCCGGGAAGGTCCTTCGGGAGAGCGCAGTAAGAGAGCGCCCGAGAATCTCTTGAGGGAGAAAAGTGAGTTGAGTCAGACCCACGTGCACTGCATACCAATGAGCGACGGGTAAATAAATTGTTCTGGATTCCTTGAATCGAGGAGATTTGGAGCGGGATTATGTGATAATAGTAATATAAATCAGTTGGCAGATGGGGCATCCTAAGGGTTAGTTTGGCCGAAGGAATATTTTACCGGCCATTTGAATAAGTAATCCATTATGGAGGGGTTACATCACACACAGGAGGTGGGAACTCCTACGATTTTCTGGAAATAATACTGATGAAAGCTAAGGCGTGGATATGTTGAGATTATAGATTAGGTATGATAGCTAAAATGGTATATGGTCTCGGAAATATATGTTTAATGGATAAAGTCGTATTAAAAATATCTAGAAATTGCAAATATCAATAATATTGACATATCAATAATATAACATAAATTATTAAGTTTCTTACATGCAACTATCAAGAAAGTATTTCTTTCGAAATAACTAAGAAAGTATTTCTACGAAACATGAGATATTAATATTGAAAGTCCACAATATATGATTGCGTTTGGTATATTGATATATATTATTATCTGAAATCGATAATTACATTTTAACAAAGTTTATTATGGAGTATTATGTTACCTATTATTATACTGTTATTTATTTTTAGTAAAATATATTTCATTATTTAAAATCTCTTTTCTTCCTAATTTATTTAATCAATTAAATATATTATATTCAAATCACGACTTTCATCTGAAATCGGGAACGTCCCCAGCATATTTTTCCGCACATTCAAATAGAGATTCGGAAGGCAGCTCATGAGTAATTTGGCAGAGGCGTTCCGGGCGTTTTGGGAGAGGGGCTTAATAACATATATGTGGTAATAAGCGACTCCTTCCAATAGGCACTAACGGAGCGACTCCGCACAACAGCCACCTCAGAGATACCCACGTGCCTTGGCGCATCTGTCGAGTTGATTGTCCTGCTGCCTTTGATTAAAAATTCATGTCATACAAAGAAAGCTGGGGCCGGAGCTGAGCATATTTGGTGTTCCGGGAAATCGTGCTCCTGCCAGCGTGCCCAAGTGTGTGCCGCACGGAATTAGCCGGGCAACAAATTCCAGTTCAAATAATTATCCCTGAGTCTCCTTGGCAAATGTTGCGTGCAAATAATCCGAGGGCAAGAGCCAGGAATCGGCTCGAACCCAAAATTGAGAAGTGGCAAAAAGGTCAAGTGTAAAAACAAACACAAATACCCGACGACAAGGATAAAAGGGAGGGAAAATCACCGGAAAAATCGCTCTATTTGTCTGGCATAATTGCAAAAGGCGAAGGGAAGGACTGATGAAAAGAGCTCCAGGGCAAATATTTAAATATAAGCAGAAGATGGCTGAAAAAGGGCCATTATTGAGCCATGCCAAAGGTGTGTCAAGCTCACTTTCTCCTGATTTTGCCAAGGGAATGCCCAGCTGTTTAGATATATTATTAAATTCAGATTGCCTGGAATCTCCTCATTTTCCTCACAGCGTCCCACCCATAAAAGTTGATGTCCATCAAGGATAATCTGCAATTTTCTTGCATAAATCACTTAAAGAGCAATTGGGAAGTTTGCGCCAACAAATCGCTGCCAGCAACTATATAAACTTTGAACTGAAATCGGTATTGAGTAGGAATTCCGATCATCGTTGCTGTCATAAAGGCAAAAAAGAGACCGAAAAAAGCTGGAGCTGGAGGAGAAGGAGACCTGTGTCCTGGGGTCCTGATGCAGGCATCAGCAGCTGTTGGCTGCTGAGATTGAAGCCCGAACTCGACAATTTCGGGTGTCTTTTTTTTGGCGCTCCTTTATAAGCAGAAATTGCTCAATTGAAAGCGAAAACGGCAGCAGCCACGTCGACCTTTCACTGTGAAAAAAGGAAAAGTTTTCGTTTCGTTTCGGAAATAGGAAAGTTTCCCCAATGTGAGTGAGTGGAGGGTGTTGCCCTCCCCCTGTTATGTGTGTGTGTGGAGGGTAGTGTCCTTGGCAGCGAGGAAGCAACAATTGAAGTATATGAAAACGTGTCGGGATCCAAAATGAAAAATCCTCAGCAACAAAAAGCTGAATAAATTTAACGGGAAAATCAATAAGAAAGCTTGGGAATCACGTCTAGCTTTCCAAATAAATATTAAAAATGGTTTGGCTGTCAAAAAAACAGACGCTGGCCATAGAGCAATAAATAAAGAACAAATTCAAGCGAGTTTGATGAAAACTTTAATATTTACAAGTAAAACTAATCATAGCATTGAATTTATATAATAATAAAATTGAGAAAACCAGAGTTGGGTAATAAAGAGCATATATTCCATATAAAAACGTAATGAAAAATACATAAGTCCTCTGTGAATATGAAATATATTCGACCGCCGAGAAAGAGAGAAGCTGGCGAGGTTGCAATAAATAATTGCAAAGGGGCCCAAATTAAATGACTTCGAGTTAATTGAGGGGAAGGCGAACGGAACGGAAGGCGCAGGTGGCAGCTCTCAGGCCAGATACGGCACGGAGGGAGGAACAATAACAGTTGCCAACAGCTCGGCCGACCGGAAACGGAAACGAGTAGCGAGTAACTGTGACGAAGGGGGAGAGGCGGAAGAGCGGAGCACCGTTCGACGAAGCAACAGTTCAACTGTAAAACATTAAATGAAAATGAGGCCCAGGCAGGGCTCCGCTGGGAGGCGGACAAGGATACGCGTCACAAGGACGTACAGTGCCCCTCGTTATTTGTGTGTGGCTGTGGGCAAACAAGGAACAAGCCCCGTTAGTAAGCAAAACATGTTAGCTTGTGTCAAGTCAGAGTTCTTCCTTGCTGGAGGAAACAAAAAAAGAAAAAAAAAAGAAACAACAGCAGGAGGAAAAGGGAAGCCAGAACAAAAAAATGAAAATAAAAATGAAAACGAAAACCCAACGCTTCAAGGCTGAACCAGGAAACCCCAGCCAGGATCAGAGGAGTGGAAAAACACGCAACTGGAGAGACCACAACTATTGCCGGGGGGAAACACTTCAAAGGGGTGTCAGTATCGATGACTGTAATCCCAGAGGACCCAGGAGTGGGTTGCCTACGGTAGCCCAGAACCAATCCAGAAAAAGGAGCAGCCAAGCCTAGCCAAGTGTGAAATAATTACAAAACCTCATCAGGCATAAAATTGAAGATAAAACATCTCAAATCAAAACCGAGTTTAAAGCCGCAGACCACACACTACAGTAACAGATTCTATATGGACTCCAGATGAGCAATAGATTTCTACCCAATTCCAGGCACTAATTTAATTAAAACAGCTTACTTATACACTTTAACAGAACTTATAACTTGTGCACTTTAAGCTTTGCAACACTTGCTTCTAGGATAACATATTTCGTCCAACATTAATTTTTGGCATTTTTTCTGTCTCGGGGCACAATATCCGGTGCATTCTGAAATATTTCTTGGGCAATGTCAGCAGTTCAATTTTCAATTCGCACTTTCTACAAACTTTTAAAAATGCCTAATACGTTGCTTATATGAAGGACTACAAGAACTGCCAGGAGTAAGTCTTTCCAGTAGCTGGCCATCTTTCTCGAGATTTCAGGAATACCTGAGGCCAAACGTGGTTTGTTCCAGCTTGCAAGGGCAGAGCCATGTCTAATGCATTTATAAAAGGTTTTAAGCAATTACAAATAAGTATAAAAACTGCATTTTTAAGAAGAAAATGATATATATCTTATCCATTTACAATCAAATTGGCTGTATGTTTTTAAGGAGTAGCAGGATCATCTGTGCACTTTAAGCTTTGCAACACTTCATTGCAGGATAACATATTTTTTCCACTATTAATTCGCGGCATATTTTCGTCTTTGGGGCACAATACCCGGTGCATTCTGAAATATTTCTTGGACCATGTCAATAGTTCAAGTTTCAATTAATAATTTATACAAACTTTTGAAAAAGCCCAATACGTTGCTTATATGAAGGACTAGGAGAACTGCCAGGAGTAAGTCTTTCCAGTAGCTGACCATCTTTCTCGAGATTTCAGGAATATTTGAGGCCAAACGTGGTTTGTTGCAGCTTGCAAGATCAGAGCCATGTCCAATGCATTTGTAAAAGGTTTTAAGCAATTACAAATAAGTAAAAAAGCTGCATTTTTTAAGAAGAAAATTATATATATATATTACAATCAAATTGGTTGTATGTTTTTAAGGAGTAGCAGGATCATCTGTGCACTTTAAGATGTGCAACACTTCCTTGCAGGATAACACATTTCTTGCACGATTAAATCATGGCATTTTCTCGTTTTTGGGGCACAATATCCGGTGCATTCTGAAATATTTCTTGGACCATGTCAATAGTTCAAGTTTCAATACTTTATACAAACTTTTGAAATAGCTCATTCCGTTGCTTATATGAAGGACTAGGAGAACTGCCAGGATTAAGTATTTCCAATAGCTGACCATCTTTCTCGAGATTTCAGGAATATTTGAGGCCAAACGTGGTTTGTTGCAGCTTGCGAAGTCAGAGCCATGTCCAATGCATTTGTAAAAGGTTTTAAGCAATTACAAATAAGTAAAGTAACTGAATTTTTTTAAAAGAAAATTATATATATCTTTTCCTATTACAAACCAATTAACTGTGTGTTTTTATGAAGTAGCAGTTCGCAGGACATTCATTCTGAATATATTTATTTCATTCTTAAATATTTACGATATCTTTAGACTAATTTGGTTACTAACTCTGATAGTCCTTTAGGAGGGCTGATAGCAGTAGGAGACTCTGATAGCTGACTACCCTTAGGCACTTTGAGGAATAATCGGAACGACTGTGATTTGCTCTGGCTACTATATATATCCATGATATAGTCAGAGCCATAAATAATGCCTTTAGACTGGGTTTCAATTAGAAACGGATTGCTCTAATTTACATGTTAGTTAATTTTATTTTAAAATTTCACAGCCTCTGTTCTTGTTTTGAATAAAATTAGAGGTTCCCTTTTAAGGCCCCTCCTGTGGAATCTCGGCGGCTCTGTGTGGCCGGCTATTGACTTGGCTTATGTTACCTACCGACCAGGACACGGGACAGAGCCATTGCAGCAGCAGCAGGAACCGGAGGAACAAGGCGCTGGCAATGCCAACTTTCGCCGGCTTTCTGCCAGCATGATGTTCATTTGCGGTACACCGCATGTGGCCTCATCTTGCCTGGACTGCTCCAGCCCCTCGTCTGCTCCATCAGCCCACCACAATCGCAGGGAATCAGAGCAATCAACGCCCAGAGGCACACTGTGACAATGAGTCCTCATGGGCTGCCCTGATTTTTGGCCGTGGGGAAGCCTTCCTTTCTCCAAAGAGAAGGCAGAGGCCGGAGCACGTGGCCAGGATGGTGACGTGGTGATGCTCGCCCGTGTTGCCCAACGGAAACACCGCAGGAATTTAAGTGCTTCCGCTTTCGGCAGGCGGCATATGAAATCAATAAGCGATATAATAAGCTGGAAGGAGCTGGACCCCAAGTTCGCCATGTGAGCGAGTGTGTGTGACAGGTCAAGGAAGCGGGGAAGGGGGCGAAGGACGCGCTAAGGAAGCCGAGCGAGCGAAGCCCGTTGGCGGCCTGTCAATATCCAGATACTTATCCCGAGCGGCCCCGTTCTCCACCTACACACAACAATTTTACACACAATTTCAGGACGACAAGGCAGGAAACAGGAAGCGGAAGGAAGCGGAGAGTGAAGTGGCAGCACGAAGTATTAACCGGCAAACTACTTTCATGTTGCGGCTGAACAGAGTCGAGATGAAAATGAAATGCTTTCAAGCGCCCAGCTTCGGCACCGCACTTTTCCACTTTCCACTTTTCCTAAGCTCACACAAAATTAAACCACACAAAAACGCTCAAGCACTCGGAGGAAAATCTCTCATTCTTAAAAAAAATAAACACCACTTAAATAAATTCTTGGCTAACATCTGTGGTCATATTTAAGCCTACAGCCACTTTAAATAATACTTAAACTTAAGAAACAGGAGAAAGCTCTTTAGACTATTTATATTGTATGTAGTTACTGGTTATTTCTCCCAGTGATGAACTAAATGAGATCTGGCAGTTGCCAAGGGAGTAGACTCGGCCCTGCCACATTTGTTAATTACTTTTTGGCCATAGACAGTTTTGTGCTGACCTCAGCGCAAGCCTTGCCGGGCACCGGAGCACCGGAGCACCAGGGCCAGCACCAGCTCCGGGGCTATCTTATAAATGAACAATTAAATAAAGGCCGGGAGCAAACAGGTGAGCTGGAGAAGTAATCAGATATGCGGCAACCCGACGAGATGGATGGAAGCAGTGGCCTTCCACTCCATTCCACGCCATTCCTGCCACCGAGTGAATCAGCTCCGCCGTCTCAGGCCATAAGTCACCCGATGTGGCGCAGGACATGGCTCAGACTCGGGCTCAGCGCCTCCATGCGCAGCATGCGTAATTATGGCCTCGTAATCAATCCCAGGCAGGACGAGAACGTGGCCGAGGACGTGGGTGAGGACGTGGCAGGAGCCGTCCCAGCAGGCAACTGTTGAGCCTAGAAGACGGCCCGCCAAAAGAAAGCAATAAGCGGCAATCGTAAATTCAAATCAAGTGCCTGAAATTGCTAGATAAAAGCAAAGTCTGGCCCCCACGCAGGCCACACATATGCCTGGGAAGTATACAGGATATCGAAGGGAATAAGCAGCTAGACTAATATTTAATATTAAGTGAACTTATTAATGAATATTAATAAATATTTTGACTAAAATCATATGGAATTTAAAGTGGTTGCTTAAGCAAATATAAAGTTAATACATTGCTAGTCTTTAATTTTATAAAATAACTATTTATGGAGGAACCAGAAACATCCATGATATCAGGATTTGGAATCACTTCAACTAAGGCCCACAAACCTACTAATTTATACTGCATTTGGCACACTTTTAGTTAGTAGATTTTTATATTCCCACAGGATATCGCCCCGTCGACTCCCTGCACATGTGGCTCGTATTTATCCCTATCTCTGGCGAGCTAGCAGTTAAGTTGCCAGCACATCGCACAATTTATAATGTTAATGCTGCTGCTCTTTGTTGCTGGCTGGCAGATTCCTGGCCGCCCTCTGACCCGCTGACCCTCCCCTGCTCGCCATAACACTTTTAGCACATAATAATAGTCCTGGCCATGCAATTACCGAGGGTCAGGAGCGCCGAGCGCCACAGAGGGACAGAGCGGGAGGCAGAGAGCGACAGATAACGAGCAGGACAACGACAGCGCTTAAGGAGCGGCGTGGACACTTAAAGGCGGGTGAGTGGGAGGTGTAAAAAGGACCCGATCGATAGCGACGGGACGAGAGATGTTTGACCCCAAGGCAAAGTTTGCTTTAACTCGGACACCCAGGGCAGCACGAACTCCGGCTCAATCTGTTGCTGACGGCTGTCTCAACTGGCCAAGGGCAGGCATAGTGCGGGCCATAGTTTAAGCTGGCCCTCAACTAACCACTGAATAGGCGCCTCCTCGAGGAGCTGCTCACCCGGCTTCGATTCGGATCCAGATGGATTCTTGCCACTGCGGCGGGGCAATTTGATTACGCTGCGATTGCAATCAGGCGGGTAAACAAATCCCCAGTGCTCTGCTCATCCGATGCCGATGTCGATGTCGAGGAAGAAGTCCTGAAATGGAATACTCGCTTAATGGTCGGCAAATTCAATTTCGATTCCAATTCCGTCGTAATGAGCCTCGCAGGGAAATGAAATGAACGCGACGATCCTGCTATCTACTTTCTAGGCATCACTCATACGCCGCGCAGTCACATCACCCATCCGCCACGTTGACCCCCTTGAAACGAGCCATTTTGAACCATTTCTGGGCAATTACTCGGCCATTTGGAAAGTTTTGCTTAATACTGCCAAAGTTGCCGCATGCCTGGCAAACACTTTAAATGTTTCCCCTGACTTTTGGTTGCCCAGCTCTTGGAGTGGTTACAAATGACCCCCAACTGGCACACGGGCATCAGGGACAGCGGGGACAGCAGGGACGGAAGAGGTGTCAGGTTAAGATGGACAGGTGACAGGAGGCTGGCAGGAGGGCAGCCTACGCCCGCTCATCTTCCACTAACACTTATGCTGCGAGGTCCTTGTGCAGCACTCTCATTTGTCTTATTGAGCGCACTCACATCTACATAAGCACTTCGAGAACACTAGAGATGCCCTCAGAAGCTCAGGTGCGGGAAAAGCAATTATAGATCTCTAGAGATTTCAAATCACATTTAAAATTTAGCTGTGAAAAGTCTAAGTCTCTCTCTAAGTTTAAAATATTTCAGATCATAATTTTAGGTACTAATTTAGAAAGGATTTAATCATAAAAATTCTTTCCAAAAGTGTCTTAAAGATATATGTACTTAATAGCAATTTAGTGATTTAAAATCACTTAAAAATGGTTCCATTAATTAACTTGTTTGGATTTCAGGGCATTCAGAGCATTTGGGTTATACGAATTCCTTACTCTGGTTTCTAATTAGCAAATGGCCAGAGCCACAGACAATCCCAGTATCCTTAAGTGATTTGAATACGAAACCGATGGACGAGAAGGGGGAAAATGAGTTAAGGAGGTAAGTGAAATCTGGGAAAGCGTTTACTTTTCCATTCAATACGTTTGAGCCCGATTTGTTTGGCTTGCTTGCCCAGCCTTGGCTGGCAAAACTTTTCCGCTCCTTCAATATTTATTTAGCTCGGAACTTTCTCCAAGTTCAAGTCTCTACTTTCTGCTGTCTGTTGTCTGCTGTCTGCCCGTGTGTGTCTGAGGGGAAAATGGAAAATAAATTTGATTTATGCCAACAACTAAACCGGAGCCATTGTCGCCCATCAGCCTGCATTTCCAGTGACTTTTGTTCGGTTTTATCGAGCTGCAGCTGCTGCATTTCTGGCCACAAAATAGCAGCAGTAAATTTTGCCAATTTGGAAAGCTCCAGTGTCTCCGGTTTCTGCTCAAGTCTCTCTTCTGGCTTTCATCGGCAAACATTTGAATTTCCGATATGTGACTGCTGGCCCACTCCGTTTGTGATATTAATTCCTTCCTTCTACTCGCATTTCTTGTGTGTGTCTGTCGATTTGCCAAATTGGCCCAGAGACAGACATGGGGGAAAACATCATTTTCGAATTTTCCGCCAGTCGAAAATGCGTCGATGCTTCGATGGCTGTTGGTTTTGCCGTGTTTCTCGTGCGTTTTCTCGGTTTTCCCGGTTTTCCCGGTCCCCAGCTTGTTGCTCGCAGCCAAATTGGCATAATAAACAATGACAATGGAGCCGGGACCCTCCTGCACAGGACTCGTTGTTGCCGCATTTGTGTTGCACGAAAAGTGAGTTAGCGCGACGAGTGATGCATGAATCTGTGGGCCCTGGCGATGTCTCTGGCTGTATCCTTTGTGTTTTCTGTGTGTATGTGTGCACATGGGCCAACAATGTGTTTTTGGGAGGCGTTGTGGCCATGGGGGGCGGGGCACATTAACGAGGCAGCCCAGGAGATGAAAGCAACTTTAAGTTTCCAGCCAAGCTCAACTCGATTTCCTCTTTCATCCGAGCTTCCCCTGCACTAAGGTGGCAATGTGTTTTGATATAAAGATCAAGCAGAATCAGGAAATTATGTAAGTCTTGGGCTTATAAAATATGAATTCAAGAACCCTTTTTTGTTTAGTTAAAAGGTTTGTTTCTTTTTGCAAGAAATAAAACTTAAGTCCGTCCTAAATCCATTTCAAAAGCTGGAATAATCAATACAGTATGCCACTTTCAGCCCAGTGTTGTTAGCTCTTAGTTTAATTAAGACCATAATGCATCGTAGAGCCTAATCTAATGCCAATTATCGGCCAACTGACAAACTTGCGGCAGCTCTCCAAGCCAAGCACAATCTTCAAGGAGGAC
The DNA here is from genome assembly GCA_008042775.1 of Drosophila pectinifera. Taxonomy (NCBI): domain Eukaryota; kingdom Metazoa; phylum Arthropoda; class Insecta; order Diptera; family Drosophilidae; genus Drosophila; species Drosophila pectinifera. The sequence continues at coordinate 76,784 of VNKC01000069.1, forward strand.
AAGGACACGTCCCGACTAACAAGGCCAGACCAGGATAACTTTTGCCACCCAAGCCTCCGCCCTGTTTCTTACTCACGACAAGACTTGGCATCTTTTGTTGAGGTCCTTGCTCAGGGCCATACGGCGGGTTCCATGTACGACCTGCATCTGCAACTTCCGCAACATCTGGGGCATCCACTTCCAACTACAACCTCAACAGGTTCCGAGCTGATGAGGCGCCAGAAGTTAGCGGGGTCCCGCCCCATGATTGATGGGAGGACACAAATTAATAGCTTTAATTAAGCGAATATTGGAGGGACGTGCATGGCTCAGCCATTCATCATCAGAAGTCGCCCAAGAAGGATTACCGAAGGGCTTACTATTGGGAATATAATGTCCTGCAGCCAGGACTGAACAATAATAAATTGTTTATTCACACAATCGCTTATACAAATGTTTACGCCGGAGTTCTCCAGCATTTTGATGTATTTTTAATGCTGTCTTTGTAGCGAATATATGATTAATGGTTTATGCTTCTAAATATATGTGCCCGTGTGTAGTGTGTGTGTGGTGTGTCCCCGAGTGCCGGTCTGTATTGGTATTTATAAGTCATTGGGTTCGTTATTTTGTCCTTTAACGATTCAATGAGCTCTAAAACGGTTTTATTGATTTTCTGTTAATATTGCAGGGCGATCCAGAGCATTAGGGGCGTGGCCGGCCACCACTGGGGCGGCGACTATAAATATTGAAATGCACAATTTAGACCGCGACGGAAATGCGATACGTGCCATCTACCCATCTGGCGGTTTTTGCAGTTTAATGAACTGTCCCAGTTTTGTGGGGAAAACAAGCTACACGGGCTTAGAAATGTAGTTTGTGGACATACTCTCAAATAAATTTATTTATATTTGATACATAAATAGAGAAAATATGCTTAAATATAGTAAAGCCTTCTGGTGAGTTAGTTTTTAAAGGGGTTTTAAAAGTAGCCAAGGGAGGAGTATACTGAATTAGTATTTATATCTTGACCCTATATGTATTCTACTATTTAAGTAAATGAAATATATATATAATTTCTTCATAACTTAATCTATTATTTGTAGTTTCTTTCCCTTTAAGTTTCTCCCTGTGCAGTTAAGGCCATATGTGCAAAACCGCAACAATATGCTGGCGCACAGCATCTGCTCCTCGGAACCACTTAACAGCCAGGACACTGAGCTCGAATCACTGTTTGCGGCCTGTTGATATTGATTTGTCAGGAGGTCCCACCCACCAGGGCACTGGGGCACTTACGCACAGGTAACGATGTGCCAACAGTGCCGTGCAACAAATATGCGACAGCCACGCACATTTCACCACCGCCACCAAATCCCCACCAAGGACCTCCGAAAGTCCTCGCCACTCGGCTGCCAAACAGAATTGAAGGGCAGCTGCAGGGGGATGAGTGGGCATCATCATAATCATAATTAGTCTGCTGAGAATGGCAGCCGCAACGGCTAAGTGCAAAATATTGTAAAAAACCAGGGAATGTATATATGTAGGTGGGTAAAGATAATACAGAAAGAGAGGGGAGAGAGCGAACACTTAATTACTTTGCCATTTGCTTGTTGTTGTCCTGTCTTTTGCTTGATTTGAGCTGGATTTTTATTTATCTTAAATGTTGGGGCTTCCGGGCATTTCGCGCCGCCCACGTAGAGCAGCTTAAATTACGGCGCTCAACTTGGCCAAAAAATGGTAAAGAAGAGGCGGAACTAAGGCCGAGAAAGAACGTTAACAAGCCTCGGTACACTGAAGGGAATTCCCGGAACTGTTTAAGTTTGAACTTTAACTTTTTGACATTTGTAGAACTTCTATATGTTTATAGTTTACAAATTTCCTGCTCAGATGGTCCCAAAAATAGTCAAGAGTTGATTTTGTATTTTTTTAGGAAACTGAACTTGTGGAATTTATAATTTTCTTGCTGTGCACAATGAGAAGGCTGATAAACAGACGGACGCAGACAGAGAGGCATGCAAACAAGGATAAGCAAGCACACGCACACAGACACAGGGAAGAGCAAACATGCACACAGCTGTGTTGCCTGCTTTTAGGCATTAGGCATTTGTTTTAGGCCGCTCTCCGCCTTTCCCCGCCTCATTTTCACCCTGGAAGAGCGTCGAATGCCGTTTAACTGTCGCTTGACACAGCCAGAGAAAGGAAGCGGGGGAAATAACAAAAAACAAAGGCGGAGAGGCAAAGACAACAGCGTGAAGAAAGCGAGTCCGATGAAGGCAAATGCCAGCGAGGAGAAGGTGGAGCTTGGTATGAAAAACAATGAGAGGCGGCGGTTACGCCTCCGCTTTCGGCGGCGGGCTTTTGACTTTTGTTTTTGGCCCAGAAGAACGCCAGCTGTGTAAGCACCGGCAGGCATTTAATTATTCATTGAAACACAGCCAAATGAGTGAATTATACCCTTGAATTATAGAAACTCCTAGTCCGGGCTGCAGATCCCAGGCGACGAGTCTTTAAGGGCAACTGTGGCTAGATCACACTTCTGTCATAAACTAATATGCACCCTGGCCCATGTCCAATTAGGAGCCTAACCACAAACGCTCAAGTGCTTGTCATTTGCACAGGTATGCCATTAACGCACCTGACTGAATCGGGTCCAATAATGGTGTATCTCGGACAGCGCGTTCAGCTGGAAATCATACAAACCACGAAATGGATATATTTGCTTCTGACCACAATTGGTACAATAATTTATGAGCATTTGGTTTTCAGATAAGTGGGCAGGAATTGGATAAATCATTACTCAGCATACAGTAATGACTGACCAATAAAACTCAAGCATATATATTATATACCTAGAACCCCTTTCAGTCAGGACTTCTCATATGTGAGGGGTAAAAGTTGAAGGATATTCGTGTTCAAACTGTCAATATTCCACTCTATTGCATTGCTTAAACTTTCCAACCCGCTTTCTCCCATGTTGGGGGAGCTGGGCGATTTAATTATTTCCCTGCCACAGCGCGCTGCAAACTTTCCGTTGGTTTATTTATTTCTGAAGGGATTACTTTTTTTTCACTTTGTCGAAAGTAATTAAAAACCATTGAAACTTTCGACCGCTGCTGGGACATGGCAGTTGCATTAATACCGTTCCCGTTCCCATCCTTTATGGCGAAATTCTTGGGTCCCCCGGGCTGGCCGTGGGAGTAATGCGTGTTTACGCTGCGTATACGTGATGTGCCCTGCATTTCGGCATTACGTATACGTATACGGCCGGCGGCCCAGCTAGCGCTCGGCATTCCTCATTTGTCTCGTTTCGTCTCCATTTAGTGCGCCTTGGCACGCGCTACAATTCCATTTTAATTACACGACCGCAGCCGGCGCCTCTTTCCCCCCATTTCGAGTGCTTTGAGTGTAAATTAGTAGCTGGCAAGCGATAAATGAGGATTTCGCTCACTCAGCCTTCACTCTGGCCTGCTCCCCTAACCCCCTCGGCTCTGATGCCTGGCCATTTCAGTAATTCCAGGGCCTGAGCTGCCACGTGTTGAATCCTTTACGAGTGCCAGGAGACAGAGGCGGCCATAAACATGCCTAGGGATCCTATAACAACGGATATGGCAAGTTGTTGCCGGGGGCACTTCAACATTCCTGCTCCGCCTTGGACAAAGAGAAACTGAAAATTATTCTGCGTTAATTTGTGTGGAAATCTCCGGCTTTGTGCCGCTAAACTTGGCATACAAATTGCTATTTAAAATGAGCCCTACTAGTTGTGGCCAAGTCCTGTAACAATTTGTCTACGGCGGCCGCCCCAAAAATCAATCTGTCACGGCAAATATGCAGGAAGCGCTGCGGGTCGGGGGGCTTGCATAATTAATGAGGGCGTGGCCTGGTTTAATTTGCGAATTGCAAACATTTCACAACACTCCATTGACCATGGAATGCAATAAGGATGTAAATGGCCGATTGATATTTGTGCGTGTGTGTAATCAGAGTGTGTGTGTGCGGTGGTTGTGTGTGTTTATTGTAATCTCCCTGTCGCTGGCGTTCGAGTGTGTGTACGTACCTGGGCCCACTTATTGCAGCCACTGTATTGGCTTTGTCGCAGTGACACCGATGATGGTATCGTTAATGGTACTTATTGTTGACTCAATGAGCGGCAATCGGCAATCGGCAATCGGCAATCGTCAATCGTTAATCGTCAATCGGCCAAGGACATTAAGATTGATGGCTGTCAATTAAAGGGGGACAGGTGAAGCCGTGATTAGCCGGAGATTACTTCCTGGAATTGGATTATTATATCAATACTAAATATATTAAGTCTAACCTTATTCATGAACTTCCAACTGGTTTTTAGAGTCTTGTTTTATTTACTTCTTACTTTAAACTGCTTAAAGAGATAATAGCAACTATATTTGTATTATTATGACTAGCTAAACCTTCTTCCTTACTGGAAACCTTAGCTACATCCCTCATTCACCTTGACAGGAGGTTAACTTGAGCTCAGCCACAAACTCTTTCCTAGAATGTCTTAATTAGGGCACTCGACGCCTTCTGGTTAGCAATTACCTTCGAGAGTCCTTATTCCCAACTTAAAGTAAAGAGTGACCCACATCCAAGTGATTTTCCTTTGTTCCAGGAACTTGAGTTTCATTTTCACTGAGAGTTCGCATCCCTCATTATCAGGAGCAGTAGGAGCAGCAGCATTTTCTATGGCATTTTGCGGCTGGAGGGGCAGCGGCACCATCAGGAGGAGCTGCCACATACACGGGTCCAAAGTGTCATCCGCACGGCAACAAAAGCTGCGGCGGCCCGCAGTTCAATTGTGGCTGCCACGCCCCCTTGCAAACCAACCCCCATGCCATCCTTCCCCTCCGCCCCTTTTCAGCTATTCATGCCAATGAGGAAGGCAGCCCATTGTTCTAGGCAGCTTCTGGCCGGGAAAAGTGGCCCCGACGCCTGCCTCTTTGTGGCCTGCGAATCGCAAGGAGGCCACGCACAAATTGATGGAGAAGACACATGCCAAACTTCAGGGAACTATGGATCGGCCAGCAGCAGGATACATCAATAATAAATCCTATGGTAAGGGGAATCGATTCAAGGGAGAGCCATAATTTATTTTAATTAAAACGAGAAGAAGAATGGCCTCACATAAAGAGAACGGTCTAAGGTATTTTATGAATGTATCCTATTCTGAAACTGGGATAAGTATATAAGTATAGCCCATAAATTCCAGTCCAAGGGGTTGACTATTTTCGTTGTTCAAGTATTTTTATATCCGCCGCTATAAAAATTTCCTAAGCAAATTAAAGACTTAATATTTTTAAGTATATATCACTTTACAGCAGCTTCAGTGTCAGTCTTCACCCAGACCAAGTTTCCTCCCAATTAAATAGGAGGGAGAAAGTCGTGTCCTGCCATCCAAAAGTTGTTGGCAAACTTTTTCCGCCAGTAAAATGTTTGAAGCCCCCAAGTTTCTGGAGGAGAAAGGGGGGAAATTGCGGAGAATCGAAAATAAAGCGGGTACATTTTTTATTAAATTCCTAATTCTTAATTTTTGACTAGACTAGAAAACTTTAAAATGATTTTTATAACTTTCAAGGCATTTAATTAATAGGCTCCCAGCAACTTTTTAAGTTCACTTCAATTGAGTACCGAATTCTGTGACATACTTTTCAGTTCAGTTTTGTTTGATTTTTAAACTGCTCCGGCTGTCCACTGTCCGCTGGAAAAGCTTTTCCGGCCCAGCCCCAAAAGTATGTGAAAAGGAAGCAAATTACGAGCCAAATCAAAGAACTCAATGAAACCAATTCCCTCGGTGCCGAAGTTCAATACATGCGAAAAGCAAACCACCGAAATGTACAAACATTTCCCAAGGCAAATTGCGAGAGCGCTGAATGGCTTTCGTTGAATTATTTATAGCCGATTCTTTTTTATTTACATGGAGCTGCTTTTTTAGCTGATAACTCTGCATGCGAGCTCGGCAATCTGCACTCCATAAAAAGCAACCCAGGCCGTGGGAGATAAAAAATACAGAGAGTAACGAGATTTCATTTGCATGTGCTTTGTATACATTTTGACACACGGTACTTCCGGAGAACGGGGGGTATATGTGGGTGACATAATCATAACATCATTTAATATGCAGGGTTTCAAATTGGGAAGATCTGTGTTATCACGAAGAATATACATTCTATGTTTTGTATTTAACTCAATCAGCAAATAGATACAGTTACTCCAAAGCTTATACATATTTTTGGAATTTAAATTTGAAGCCTAAGAGTAAGTAATAAATTTTAAATTCGGAGGAAGGCTTCAAAAAGTATGCAAAACTTTCCTAGACCTCAGTACCAGGTATCCCAAATTTAAGACACATTTAGCTAACCCTCGCTTTTATTATTTAAGCGAAGACCTTGACAATCACCATGTGATGACGTGCCAATGCCGAATTGTGATGGGTTTGTATTTCATCCCCTCGCTACCTAAGCGAGAGACGGGATTTTTTAGCCGCAGCAACAACTTCATGGATTCTGGCACTCAGCCAGCGGGGAAACAAGCGAGGTGCGAGATGCATGATGCGAGATGCAGATACATTTGCATTTGCACGATGCGTGGGCAGGTTGCACATCTGTTTTGAGGCCGAAAACAGAAAGCAAAACAAAACAAAGAGACCAGCACAGAATCGGGCGGACATAGCTGCGATATATACGAGAAAAAAGCATTTAAAATCTCTCTATTGTCATCCATAAGGGGCACAATTAGTCGCGGATACGAGAGGCCGGGGGAGCAGCTCTCACTGTAGTCACTGTAGTGGAAGCCCGGCGGCGACAGTCCAAATTGAATGTAATAAGAAAATGCAATAAATTCTCGCGAGTGCAGACCGAATACGGTAGGTGGCCAGAAACAGGTCAGGTCGACCATTTAATACCCTTTAATGCACACAACAAATAACTGCCCAGTAATGGTCATGGAACTAGAACTATTAAGTGCTTAAAATGCCATTTTTGATAAGAAATTCAACTGCATATAGACTTTATTTTTATATTCTAATTTTTGGAAAAATTTGAGTTTAAAATAACTATATTTAAGCCAAAACGGCATCAATTTCAGTTCTGAAAGCTTTTCTATGCTAGTTTTTAATTGGTTAATTAATCTGCATATTTAGTTTAGAGATAAGAAAAAATAAATTTTTAGCCAATTTTTGACAATTTTAATGATGTAACCCCTTATCATTTTTTCAAAAATCGAACAAAATTTTTTTTCTTTAATATTTCAATATTTTATTATTAAATAATTAAGATTTCAACGGAGATTCGGAATATGAACGGCATTTGGCTGTCATTAAATTTTTGGCCAAATTATGCTCTCGAGAAGGCCTCAAAATACCCTAATTTTTGGACAAGTCATAGTTTAAAATATTCATAATTAAGCCAAAACAGCCTCAAATTCAATTCGGAAAGCAGTTCTGTGTTAGTTTTTATTTTATTTATTTTATTTTATTTATTAATTAATCTGCATATTGAGTTTAGAGATCAGAAAAAATAATTTTTTTGCCAATTTTTTTTACAATTTTAATGATGTAACCCCTTATAATTTTTTCAAAAATTGTCCAAAAATTTTTTTCTTTGTTTTTAAAATATATTGATGCCAACTAATTAAGATTTTAACGGCGAATCGGGAAATATACGGCATTTGGCTGTCATTTCATTTTTGGTCAAGTTATGCTCTCAAGAAAACCTCAAATATACAATTTTTTCCGGCATTTTAATACCCTAATTTTTTTGGCAAGTCAGAGTTAAAAATAACTATAGTTAAGCCAAAACGGCATTAATTTTAGTTTTGAAAGCCTTTCAGTTAATTAATTGCCCAGCATTAAGTGTTTTGCTATATATATATATATATTAAATATTTATAGAAATTAGTGATTATTAATACGCTTAATAAAAAATATTTTTTAGATAATGTTCATAATAACAAAGTTGTTGATAAATGAATTGTTCATCAAGTATTATTCACTTCTCTTTACATTAAGCAAACTCACAATTAAAAGTATTTTCCGGATAATAATCTTTCTGAATGGTGAATGTTCGTGATATTTTTGGGCTGCACGGAACACATCGTGATTTCCATATGACCCATTCCCCCCTCCCCTTCGCCGCAATCAATTTAAATACAAACAAAAGTCGATCGACGCTCTGCCGGCCGAGGCACAGTGGGCTCGATCGACCAAGAGAACCGGTGTTTGTGCAGCGCCAGCGGCAGAAAAATGCGACGGCGACGCCGCCGAGCGACCTGCGATCGGTTTGTTTTGTATTTCGTATTTCGTATTTCGCATTTTGTGGGCCAGACAGACGCGAATTGTATCTGAGCGATACGAGTCCGAGTGCGAGTACGACTGCGAGTGGGTTATCCAAAAAATGTTCAACTGAACGGGTCGCCGGGAGCGTTTTCTCCAAGTGCCAAATGGCAAGAGGCCATCGGTTTTCGGCTTCCGATTGAAAAATGCCGAACAAAAATAAAACAAAATCGGGAAAAGAAACAAAATTAAGGCGAATGTAAACTCTTACTGGCAAATTAATTGTTTGGAACAGCTGGAACATTTAAATACAAAATTCGCGCATCTCCTGGAATCCCATTAGTGTAAATGTGTGTGGCTATCTCGAATTTCTTCCGCATTGGCCAAAAATAAATAAATATAATATCAATCACAATCTATCTTAGCCTAAGCTGAAATAAGTAATAAGGAAGTTATTAAAATTTGTTTTAATTGAATTATATTCCTATCAGTTTGTTAATATAAATAAATGCATCAGGAGAGAGGCAATAAACCGCTTTAAATTGAATTACAAATAAAATATACCACATGTCTAAGTTTGCTAATTAATATTGATTATTAATAGGATTACCTTTGAAGTGAAATTTCTGCAAAAACTACTTGTAAAATGTATGCCAGAATGAGGTTTAATTGTTATAATAATTTATATAAATATCTTTACTATCAAAAGTGCTAATTGCGAGATGAAAGAGATACAAAAATATGCATAAAACCATTAAACTAAAATGAAAGCTGTCTCACTCTGAGATATTTAAATAATTGTGCCATAAACGGATCGTTAACTGCAAAGAAAAAGTAAACAAATTGGATTGAATATCTGATTATCACAGAATGGAATGGCGCTGTGAAAATATATTAATAAAATTTTAATTAAAAAGTCTAAATGGCAGTGCCTATTAAACAAATCGTTAATAAGCATTAATGTGGAACAGTGAAAAGTGCCGAATTGGAGAGATGGCGATGAGATTGGCATTGTTATTTGATTGCTTGATTGCCACAATTTGCGTCAATTATGCGTGAGTGACACGCCCTTTGTGCCGCCGCCCACGCTTTTAATTGAAATTTGTCTGTTTTTCCGTGTTGTGCCGCAACTGCTGCTGCTTTTTGTCGAGTCTTGTGTGCGTGCGAAAAATGCTCAGTTTGCGCTGATAAGGAAAATTAAAGCTGCACAAAGCCCTCAAGAGCGAGGGGAGGGCCAGGGGGCGGGGAAAGCGGCCGGGCAAGAGCAATAATAACAAAAGCGCCGCCAGAGAAAACAGAAAAGGAAGAGCGCCTCAGGGAAACAGCAGAGAAAAGAGGGAAAAAACGACGCTCAAAAGCAGAGCAGCCAAGTGAAAGTATGGGATTCTGATTGGAAATTACCATTCGGAGCTGCGAATCGATTTGAGGATGATTTAGCTGGTTTGGGTTTGGTATTGGGATTGGATTCACAGCAGCAGCAGCAGCAGCCTCCGCACATGAGACTCTTACAAAGTGTTCAGATGTGGGCTAAGTGTGCTGGAAAGCCTCTCAGCAATTAGCCAAGTGTCGAGATAATTTATGGCGGCAAAGAGATGGTATCTACGGACATTGCGGTACTCTTAAAAAGTGATATATTAAAAGCTTCAATAGGAAGTCATTTGAAGAAGTCTTTCCTGTAATTAACAGCCTTTGCGGGGTATAGGTATTTATAAACACTTACAAACATTCTTTGTCTCTATCATTAATTAAAACTAATCATAAATCAAGCAAATATAAATTTTTGGAATGCAGGGTCTACAAATGGAAATGTGCATCTCTGGACTCAGGAATAATTCAAGCAAGTAATGCAAACTGTCCAGACAATTAAAATTGTCCAGACAATTAAATCTACAAATTAAAGCCAAATCGAACAGAAAATACCCTAGAGTTTCCTTTAAAGACGTAGACTCTTATGTAATATAAACAACCAATATACCCTCAGCAATATAGGATATACGACATGATTTGTCGCAGGGAATACATTTCAATGGGCTTTAATTGCCTCGCCGGCATGGCAATTGATATTTATTGTCTAGTGTTTTCGTGTGATATCTAAAGCAAATTATTCATAAATTACTATCTATTTTTGTCCGGGTATCAGCTATCTGGGTATCCGTGCAACCTTCGATCTATCTTTCAGCATGTTTGCAACCGAATTCCAATGGCTTTCAACATGCCCATTTACATGTTGACCGGCAAATGGCCTTTTGAGCAATTGCCAATGGGAATTTTACCGCAATATTTTATCTCCAATTTGGGCGAATGTGCAAATGCAGAGCTTATTTATTTGCCTGCCCAAATATTTGGCATTTCTATTAGAGCCAAACCGAGCGACTAACCGCCGCCGAAAATCGAAATGTTGCGATACTTTATGGCCTATCTGGCCGTCTCGCTAACAGATAAATAATTATTGCATTAGCCGCGCAAAAGTAGCCAGCTACGCCCCAGCGTTTTAGCCGCGAAACGTGACACTCGGCTATCAGATGTGGCACTGTGGCCAAAAGGCGGGGGCATGTGGCACGTAACAGGTAACAGGTAACCGAAGGCAGGCTAAGGTTGCGGTTAGGGAGCTGTAAGCGGAGATCCGCCCACTGTTCTGTATTGCGAAAATGTATCTCTCAAATAAACACGCCTTAACTTATGGCACAGAATTAGCCTGAATTAGATGGTAAATTAGGAAACATCTAGGCAATAATTAACTCTTAATAAGCCTTTTAAAATGTATAGGTTTATGGGCCAAGAATTTTCATTGAAATGATAAAAATTCCAAGCGGATTCCTAGGTAAACTTTCCATTATATATTTGATATCGAACTGATATAATGATATCAGGCCTTAACATTGAAGAGGCGCGTCTGACAGGGTTTCTTCCATAAGTAAATGAATCATCAGGCAATTAGGGCTTTAAATGTGATAGCAACTGATTTGATTTTGCTATCTTATCTTGGAAATAATTAAAAATAATTGTAAGCGAGTAGTTGTACATATGTTCTGAACATAATTGACTGGAGTATAGAGGTTTAATTCTTAACAATGCTTTGGTTTTTAAAGAATTTTTGACTAAATTAGGTAATAACAATAAATAAAATTTCCTACGTGAATTTATTAATAAATATTATCTATATATATTTTTAATATTTTGTAAATTAATTTTTAAACAGAAAACTATAGTTACACCTTTTTAATCTAGTCAAGTTAGTAGCTTTAATGAATCTGTATTAACTAGAGCTTGATCTTAATCGTATTAAAATCGTTTTGGCATTCCATAAACTCTGATTTCTTTCCAACTCTTCTAACAATTATAAATGCTTCAGATTTTAATTATTTACAAACGAATTCACTTCTTGTTTGAACCTTTTAAATAAATTATTCACAAAGCAAAGGTCTGCTAATAAGATAAATTGGATCTGTGAGGGAGATTAAATTGATTGAGATTGTGATCATTCTTAGCGGTGCTGGGTATTCCGTTTCCAAGTCAATTCACTTCTTGTTTGAGTTTAGTGTCTGCGAACATGGCCCAAAACCGGCTGACTGGCTGGCTGGGCGACTGGCTGGCCATTTAACAAGTTTCGTTCAGTCGAATCAATTAGCGACCAAAAGCGCTGACGATCGATTGAGCGATTGAGCGTCATCGGAGCTCGGGGGTCTGACGTATCGGCGGTGGATCGGAGGGGCTATATAGCCATGGCTATGGCTATGCCTGCTTATGTTAATTAGCCGACGAAGCCGCTGCCGCTAACAGGACTGTTAGTTAACAGGCGCCCGAAAGCTCGCTACGGTTTGTGGCGCTCCGGAAAAGGCAGTCGCCGAAATATGTTGGCCAGAACGCGTTTGAGACTCGAGCGAAGCGCACGTGGCCGGGAAAGCGAACACACTGAGCCGTCGAAGGATAGGCGGAGGGCTGGGGAAAAACTGCCCCTACAACGAGTGTGTGAGTGCGTGAAAATCTTGTGTAACCTGGAGAAAGGCCAGCGAGCTAGCGAGAGCGGGAGAGAGGGCTGGGAAACTCACCATGGCCCTTGGACTTGGTTGGCTCGGCTAGTGTGAAAATATTCGCACGCTCACTACGTTTCGGTTCGCCCGCCAAGGCAGTTGGTCTCCCCAAAATCTAATTTCAATTCGTGTGTTTTTCGTGCAGTGTACTCCAGTCAGAAATCAGATCCACCAAAGCACAAGTCATCGGTCAAAAAGTAAACAAAATGAATGCCGTGGCGGCTGCGGTGGCACAAGTGCTTGAAACTACAAAGTTTACGGCCCTAATACTATGCAGCATTAGGGGCAGTTAACCTGCAGAAATTCTAATAATAATTCCCCCCCAATAACAATAACAAAAAAGCGGTCATAACTATACAAGCCATTAAGCATACAAAACGGGCATAAAACGTGTGGGGTGGCGTTCTGCGGGTGGCAAAAACGCAAAAAACAACGAAAAAATGGAATAGAAAATATAGCTGGCACAAGTGGTTCGGAAATGATAGTAACTGTTGCTTGTCGCTCACGAACACAGTCACAATCGCAATCGCAGTCGCACTTGGACAGTGTTACACTCATGTCCTTTGTGGGCTTGTTGTGTGTGCGATTCCGTCCTCGGAGTGTGGCTTCAATCAATGCGAATGCTGTAGACTTTGCATGCCAATACAGGGTAGCAAAAGGGTTATTTTAGTTAGAGACAGCTAATACTTTATACAACTTAATGCAACTTAAACTTAAAACAAACAAGTATACATTAAAGAAAATATAAATAACAAAGGCAAATCAATTTAGTAAATTCAAAAGTATAAACAAATCTAGTTTGAATTAGTCCTTGGTTTTTTTAATTGTAATGAAGAGTTTTGAACTTGTATTTTGACACTTAATTGTGCTGTAAACTTATTAAAGTTTTAATCTGATTAATAAATCAAACTGGAACACATTAAAGTAAAGTAAAAAATCCTATATTTAGGTTATCCACTAACTCTAAGTCCATTAACTAAATAAAACCAAAACCCAGACAAAACTCATAGAACATTTTCCCTAATCAAACCCCAGACCACACTGCGTATGGGTAATATAGTTTGCAACCCCAGACAACACTGCGTATGAGTAATATTAAAACCCTTTTATGCTTACAAAAAATAATATAATACAATTCAATTTGGGGTTTCCAAAAATATTCTCTGACTTCTCGGGGTACAAACAATTCGAATTCGCCTTTTCAGCCACCTGCCCAGGTGAGAGCAGTGGCCAGCAAGAACGTGTCTGTTAGCAAAGCACACAAAATTGGCGTTGCAAAAATTTCAATAAAGCAAAAATAAAAAAAAGCACGAAGACAAAAGCAAAACAAGTTGAGACGATATAAAAATTATTTCGTTTGCACTTTGCTTTTTTATTTGCACCCGAGTTCGTACCCCTCCGCCTGGGACAAGCTGGGAAAAACATTATTATTCGCAATTCATTATTTGGCTGCCGTCCGGTGGCAGTGGGTCCCCGAAGTCAAGCCCTTCGTAAGAGCCCGCCCTTCGTAAAAATGATCTTTCTTTTGTATAATTAACTGTCGCCGCATTAAAATTAATGCTAATTATGAGCTTGTTTGCCGTCGCCCGGTGACGTTTGCTTGATTTCTGTTTAATTGCCGCGCTGTTAATGAAAAAAAGCCGAAATGAAATCGATGCGCTGCGCGAGTGAAAAATAATAATTAAATAAAGGCACAGCGACGGCGAGTGATAAATAAAATTATGCAAATCGCTGAGCACAGTGCTCAGCGAGAACTTAAAAGTCCAGTTTCGTCATATTTTGTTTCTTTTCTGGCTCTCGTTTCGTTTATTAACCATGTTAGATGGCATTTAAGGCCTAATAAAAAGCAGGCCCAGAGCAAAACTGAAAATCAATAAACACAAAGCCAGGCCGAGAGCACGTAACCAAGTCAAATGCGGCAACAACAAGTGAGCAAGTTAAAGAACCTTTGCGATTTGTGAACGCTGCGAAAACTCGACGCGAACAAAAAGAACACTTAGTTGCAACAACCCACACACACACACACACACACACACGGAGGAGAGGCACCCAGGACTCCGAGCAAGGAACGCCGAAATAATGTCGGAGGGCAGCGACAACAACGGGGATCGAGATGCCCCCCAGCAGGGGGCTGGCGCCGAGGGCGAGGCGATGGGCGAGAACAAGATGAAGTCCCGCCTCCGCAAGGGAGCGCTCAAAAAGAAGAACGTCTTCAATGTCAAGGATCACTGCTTCATAGCCCGGTTCTTCAAGCAGCCCACCTTCTGCTCCCACTGCAAGGACTTCATCTGGTGAGTATCCCCAGCCCCTGTCCCTGCCCCTGTCCCTGTCCTTGCCACCCCAAGCCCACCTGCCGCATATAGCATAACATGTGTATCTGGCCAGGCCCGTGTGCCCATCCCCTCCCCCTCCCCCTCCATTCGGCGGCACTTGTGGGTCTACACGAGCATGGCCAGCAATGCGTCGGCCACATAACATCAGTGGCCAGAATCGATAAATGTATATTGACAAGGCGAAGCAACTGGGCAACAAAAGAAGAACAACACAAATACAAGAAGGATAGTGGAAGAAAAATAAAGCCACGACTTGAACAGTGATCCGCCTTGAATTCCAATGCTTAATAAATACTACTAGGGAATAGGTGTTTACTGGACAGAGAATAGAATAGAAATTCAATGAATTTTAAACCCGTATTTTTGCCTTTTTGAAATGGCTGGAAAGTTGATTCAGGAATTTATTTATAGAATTTTATCAATATTCTTTTTTGATTATTTATGAAAGACATGGATAGTTTAGACTATCAAAATGCTTTATTAAATTGATTACAATATGTATAAGAAGAGATTTGAATGCCATGTGAAGTAATACCTTCCTTTGCCTCAATAAATATATTTTTATAGAGAGATCACTGTACTTAAAGCCAAGTATTTACCTTGAAAAATGTTGTTATTGTTTGAACTGCCCCGAAAGTTCAACATAAGGTTGGGGCAATAACAGAAAGTACGGAAAAGCCAGCGGAAACAAAAGCTAACCTGTGTAATATTTAATTTAGGTAAGGCTGCCGAAATCTGTCTTAATCCATTGTTGCTCCCTAAGCAAAAACAAACAGAAAGCCTGGCCAAAAAAATACAGGAGCGAAGCTGAAATTATGCCCACACAGGTCGGGTAACCTGTTTACTTTTGGTAGTCCTGGCAGCCGGGTCCCAGTAGTCACTTCCTGGCCTCGCAGCTTCCCTGCGGATTATAAATCAATTTCATGCGCATTAAATTCGCCAGTCCTTGCCCTGCCCCCTCCAAAACCTACAAGCTCTGAGATTACTTCCTGCTCAAGGATGAAAATTCATTCGATGATGACGATTTTTGAACAGAATTTCGATTTTTACAGCGGTTATCAGTCGGGATATGCATGGATGTAGGTATTTTGGAAACTCTAATATATTACTTATCATGGTGTGCGCAGAGTAGTGCTTGAAAATCATGAGCTAATAATAAAATCTAATTAAAATAAGAACTCATCTTAACGCTCTAGAAAAGCATCAATAAAATGTGTTTTTCCCTTTGAAATATTTCATCTCAGTGCATTTAGAGTAGCATAAATCTGCTCATTGAAAATTAGAGTGTGCATTGCCCACACAATTAATTAATTCGCCACTTAATATTCATAGTCAGAGATGCCCTCCTCCCTAACCCAACCGCAGAGGCATTTTGACGAGCAATTTCAGTGATATTAATTCATATTTAATAAACAAACACACTCCGTGGCTCCGCAAAGTGTCACGATGCCAGAGCGTTGCGTTGACAATTTAAAGCCGACGACTAATGAATGACATAAAACTCTCGCACGACGCTAGATCCAAAGTAATTTATAAAGCTTGTCTCTTCAGTGGGGGCCGTGACTTCGTCATCGTTGCTGCCACTGTTTGCTGCTGCTGCTGCTATTTAGGCTCTTTAGCTAATTGTTGGCAAAAACATTTTGGCAATAATTAAATTAATTGCTGTTTAAAATGCGCCACCAGCCACCAGCCGCCAGCATCATCGATCTATGCCCGTAAATGGCCGGAAGACAGAGCTCTAAAATCGACGACAAAATTTTGGTACCCACTGGCCCAAAAAATGAAACGAGCGTAAAGCCAGTAAAAATGAAGTAAAAAGCAGCCGTGAGCCGACTATAAGTTACCTGGTACAATATATGCTGCAGACCAGAAAGGCCTTGGCTATAAATAGAGAGGTTTGAGATCGAATGAGAAGGGTTAAAAAGACTGAGGGCTTAGAAGAGTCTTTTAACCAATAAATTGAATGAAGAATACTTTATTTTTGTGTTTATTTCATGACATCCTATATACCCCTCTTCCTTGGGTATCAACCAAGTTAGCTGAGAGCCAAGTAGCTGGCACTGCATCATTATTACACGTAATTAACGCGCTTTGACAGCAATACCAGCTAACAGGCAGCAGCAACAGCCGCACACAACCAACTCCAAACAACAGACACCCCACTTTCGGCCACGCCCATTTTTGGGGGCTGCAGCTAATTAACAACTTCGGCCGCAGTTCCACTGTTCCAGCTCGGCTTCGACTTTTAATTAATAGTGCGGGGACCCCAGCACACGGCGAGCGCGTTGCAAAAAGGCGTTGCAGGCACGTATTTTAGCGAACAGAGGGTGCTAAGTGAGGTGGGGCCTGGAGGTGGCCTCCGGGGGCTAACTTGGCCCACGAGGCAGGTGTGGAGGAGCGGCGGCGATGCGGTGGCAAGTGTCGCCCGCCGCCTTCGGTTGCGGCAGGCGAGCAGGTGAAACATTTGCAATGTTTACGGCACGTCATTTGCATAATAGCGCGGAAACCGAAAAGGTCACGATGGAAATTCCGAACAGAAACTCTGAATACCCTGGGAAGGATGAATCAGTCAGTATTTTTGTTAGTAATATATATAATATAATATAATATAATATATAATATATAATAATATACTTATACTAAGGCTCTAGCAAGAAAGTTCCATAGCATTTAAGAAGCCATTTTAAAAAGCCTTCTGCTCAAGTCTTCATTTCATTTTTAAATAATTTAAATGGAGGTTAAGATGCAGTGTGGCACTCCTGATTAAAGTAAATTTATTTAATCTTAAATAGAATATATATATGACATAAAAAACCCTTACAAAAGTAGAGTTTTTAAGTTTGTTATTCAGGAACACCCCACCAACCAAGCCCTAAAGTCTAAGGACCCTAAACTTACCCCGAGTTTCCACAAAGTTCAAGTTCTCCGAATAACAGGTACGAGGTAATTTGGGCTTGGGCTTTGGAAATGAAAATATGGGTTGACTTGGAACAAGAACCAATTAATTGCTCTAATTTATATTAATTATAGTACAAGTTTTCAAATTAAATCCACTAAAGCCGAGCCGTTTGTATTAAATAAAATCTCCCAACTATTCAGGTCAAGCCAGGCAGGTCTGTTTTTCTCTCTGACTTTTATGATTAATTAACTTAAATTGCCAACATTCTTAGCCCCAGCTCTCTTTGTCCTGCAATAGTTTTTTCAGTTGTTTTTTACCCGCTGAATTCTGCTGTTGCTGCCGGGAAATATGCGCTTAATTAAAAATTGAAATGCATAAAAAGATGCAGTGAATAAATATGTTCGTGGGCGGGCGAGCTGTGGGGATATAAAGGGGATAAAATGAAATCATAGTATAACTGCAGGCGCGGGAAAATTGCTTTTCACTTCATTTGATGGGCAAACAAAAAAAAGCAAAAAAAAGGCAGTGGAAAGAGAGCATAAAGCGGGGAAAACCCCAAAGAAAACAGACGGAAAACAGCGAAAAGCCACGAACAGACAACCTGGCCAAACAAAGGAATTAAATTTAAATGGAACAATGGCAAATACGGGCGTAGCATTATGAACCGAGCCACAATTTTGCACTCGTTAGCAGCGATAACAATCGGCCCGATTTGTGCGAATTGTTCCAATTGGCAACGGGCTAATCGGCTTAACTTTTGCTTTGGCCTAAAGGACTGAAACTTATTCGCAACTCAACGGCTGCTTGCAGTGGCAAAACTTTTTAATATATATATTATATATACGTTGTGCATGTGAA
Organism: Drosophila pectinifera; assembly: GCA_008042775.1. Taxonomy (NCBI): domain Eukaryota; kingdom Metazoa; phylum Arthropoda; class Insecta; order Diptera; family Drosophilidae; genus Drosophila; species Drosophila pectinifera. Next base: position 95,165 of record VNKC01000069.1, read on the forward strand.
TAATTTGCCTTGCCCCAAATTGCAGTCAAAAGGCGAAGGGTTTGGGGGACTGGCCAGAGCCAGAGCGGTTTGTGGTCAAGTCACTTACGGTCAAAGGGGTGAGAAAGGCCGAGAGCGGGTCACGTAAACCCGGCATTTCAGCCCCACAACAGGTTCTGGCCATTAACCACTGGCCCGGAATGAGGCTCGGGCCCAGGCTACGGAATGGCTTTAAGTTTTTTAGTTTAAGTATGCAAATGTGCCCTGGGTGCGGTTTTTAAGGCACAGCTCTATTCATGCCGAGAAAGGTGTTTAAAATAAGTTTAAAAGTTACTTATTTCTTAGTTTAATGCTAGCTTTTGTAGTATTTATAAATGTGGAAAACTAATATCGCTTACGTGCCATAATATCATATATTTTTTGGTTGATTGAGTATCCCTTTCATCAGTTCTACTCTCCTTAACTTATTCAGTTCCTCCTTTGTTCCTTAAAGTATTCATTCTAATTCAACATTTTCTCTCAGTTCTCTAAGGCATTTTTTAATATAAACTTGTGGCATTTTAATAAGTTGACATTTAAAAGGGGGCCTCCTCCCCGCACACTTCTCGTATTTTATTGATTAATTTAAAAAGGCCCGCGGGAGCCGCGTTCGCTGTAGCATATTGATCAATGGCGAATTAAAAATTTATGCTAATTGCCATAATGACAACAATCGCTCCCGGGTCGAATGCAAATTGACGCTGTATTTCCCTTTGATTTCCATATTTTTTGCAGGGGCTTCGGGAAGCAGGGATTCCAGTGCCAAGGTAAGGACTGTGCCAGCTCAAGGACGAGCTTTGTGAAGAATTATCATCCAATTTATTCCCCTCTCCGCCTGCAGTCTGCTCCTATGTGGTGCACAAGCGATGCCACGAGTACGTCACCTTCATCTGTCCGGGCAAGGATAAGGGCATCGATTCGGTAAGTGCGCACCCACACACCCCAAATACACTGTATATGTTATGTTAAATATAGGATATGCCGGATAAACTGCCATACCTACATATGAAACTGCAGTTCCATGTGCGAGGGCTAGCTGGGGAGTGGGGATGGGACTTACTTGCATTGCTTTTAGTCTTTGTGGGCTCTGTCAAATTAAACTGTCATTTGGATTTTCGGTTATGCTGGGCCCTGTCCGTCCCCAATGTCCCAGCTGTCATGTCCTCGTCCTCGACCTCGTCCTCGTCCTAGTCCGTGTCCTCGTCGTGGTCCCTTCCTTTTCCCGACTCGCCTGTCAAGTTTGCTTTGCCAGCTAAGCAGACTCTGGGCTGCTAAAAATGCGAGCTCCTCTTGGGTTATGGAAAATGTCATTTGGATTTTTCCGCATACAGCAAGTTCTCCACATTCTGCATTTATTCATGCCGCCTGTCCGAGCCACAATGTTGTGAGATGGCACAAAATATGGCAGCCGGGGAATACATATATTTATGGAGAAGGAAATCTCAGATGGATTGGCTTTTAAGGCACCAAATAAAGTAGTTTTTTCAGGGTTTATTCAAAATAATAAAGGGGTGAAACTGGGAGAGGTAGGGGAACATAAAGTCAGTAAAAAGGGTAAATGCTTAATCAGAATAAGGAGTAAGGGTTTGTAAGGCCAACTGGCACATCCCTCCACTTCTCCCCATTGTTTATATATTTATGCCAGCCACTGTACAATGGAAAATATTTCCAAGCAGACCCACAGAATATGGCAGCGACTTGCTGGAGAGAAATACGTATAAAGCCGGAAGAGGTCTCAGATGAATTGGCTTACAGGGCGAGACAGCTGCTATAAAGCAAAGTAGTCTCATCAGTACCCTCCCCGGCAGCCCGCACATGGAAAATGCATAAGAGAAACTGCAAATTAAGTTAAGTAGATTGTTAAACAAAAGGCAGTTTGCAAACACACTCAACTGGCCTAAGTAGAGTTCTTTGTCATTATTTGTTATTGTTTTTGGTGCGAAATTAGAAGCAAGAACTTGTTAATTTGTCATTGTGCTCTGTTTATTTACCATGAACAAAATTGTACTTTGTATTCTTTTCCATGTGTGCATCCACCAAAAATATAATCAAACCAAAAACTCAATTCGCTGTCCAACTCACGCTGTCACGAAAACCACGCACCAAAAAATAAATAAACCACAACAAACAAAATCGAAACGAATACGAAATCGAAATCGAAATTGAAATTGAAATTGAAATTGTTGCCACCACAAAAACTAAAACCGAAAATACAAAAAAATAAATACGAACGAAAATAAAGGACTCACCAAAAACTCAACACAATTTCGAGCCATTCACATACGCAGGACCCACCTTCTGCGATCATTGTGGTTCCCTGCTGTATGGCATATACCACCAGGGTCTCAAATGCTCAGGTAACCCGTCAACCCCTTAAAGTTAGTCCCCGTAAGTCCCCGAACCCAGAAACCCGAACCCGAACCTTTCTTTCTTCTATCTCTCTAGCCACAAAAGTCTTTTTCGCTTCTCTCTTTCACTTAACTTTTAATCCTTTTCCGAAAAACCCCAACTGCCAGTGTAAATAATGATGATAATGTCTGTGAGCCAGTGTTGTGCGAGTGTGCCAGTGTATGAGTGTGTGTGTGTGCTGTGTGGGAATTAAACTTTAAACGCAATTTGACCTGGTCAACAGCGGCAACAACAATAAAGAAAACAACGAGCAGAAAGTTTCTCTGGCAGGCCCAAAAAGTTAATTATTTAAATTGTTTTACATACATCTATATATGTGTAGGTTTGTGTGTATGCAAGCAGGCCGCACCTTTGTAAATATGTCAATACACCTCCTTTTTTCGTATCCTGTTTCCTCACCTCACCCGCAACCGCACCGAAAGTTTTCATCCTGCGGCACGTGTAGCAGCAACAGCAGCAGCAGCAGCAGCTCCTTTTCCGCCCAGTTTTCCGCCCACTTTTCCGCTTTCCCCCGAACCAATTCATTTGCATAATTATGCACATGCCGGGGATACGTGGCGGGGCTGAGGGGCAAGTTGCCAAACAATGCCTCTCATTTGTTCAGGCATTTTTGGGCGGCCAGCCTCGATTTAAATATAATTTTAATGTGTTTTTCGGGCTACAGATAAAAAGTTTTAGGGTCCTGCCTCGGGGCTGTTGCAATTGCGGGAATATTTCTGTGTCAAGTTCGTTATCCTTCAGCAGGTTAAGGACACATCCAACGGTCGCTTATCTGGTTGGAAATTAAAACTAAATAATATAAAATCATTGGAGTTTCCTAGAACTATAAAACTTAGCTGTCAATTGATTTGATTTATCTATAAATAATGGAAATGAAAATACTATTATTTCCTTTTATTGTCTTATCTTTCATACCCCTAAAGTCACATTGGAGTTTCCTAGAACTATAATAACTTTGCTGTCAATTGATTTAATTTCTTTATAAAAAATGGAAATGAAAGTACGATTATTTCCTTTTAATGTCTTAACTTCCATACCCCTAGAGTCACACCGATTTGCTCCTTTTAATTAACCCAAACTTTGCCTGTTAATTAAGTAGTTCTTCCAGCCCCTAAGTAGTGTGTATTTTGGGGCTGTGTCCTCTTAAACGAACTGTAACTACTGAAGCCAGTTTTTCGTGCGGCTTGTAGGGGGTCGGGACCAGAAATTAGTTCCCTGGCAACTGGCTTAATTAGAGCGAGTCAAGTGTAAACACCAAGTGCAGAGGCAATAAGAGAGCATTCTGCGAATTGGAAACTCGACTGTCACAGCCATCTGCCAATGTGTGTGGCCCTGGCAACCTTGGCTCAAATCTGCCTACCACTCCCACAGCCCCCGAGTTCCCAGATCTTGTGCTTATCAATTACACACACCCCCGACTTTTCGCAAAGACTTTCCCCCAGACCTTTCCGAGTGACATACAATCTGGCCCCAATAAGCCTAAATGTTGCCATTGTGAGTTGTGTCTGAGCATTCGAGCGGCATCTTCGGCACTTTATTGCCGCCCTTGTGCATCAAATAGGATCAAATGTATTGCGACAGGTGTGTGTGTGAGTGTGTGTGTGAGGGTGTGTGTGTAGGCAAATAAATTCTGGCTTCACACCTGAGAGGGAGCATCGATTGCCTGAGATTTGATTGCCTTTTGTGTGTCAGCCAGTAATTTGTGCTCCAGGCGGAAATTGAAAACAAATGCAGTTAGTCCCATAAAAAATAAAATGCTATCAGATGTCAGGCCGATAGACACAGATATGACCGCATTCAGGACCCCAGCAGGCGCCTCTGTCTCTTATCTGGGCTGTCGGTATAAATGACATGGCAATTTGTATTTGCCAAGGCCCGCCACCTCCCCCGTCAGCTGCTCATTTATTATCGGGCATCAGTTGTTAATACGCTCGCCAGTTATAGTATGTGCCGGGGCCAGGGCGTTATGTACCAGAAATTACATTCAATGGATGTAAATGGATGTAAATGGAGTAATGGAGCCTGCCAGCTAGATGATGGCATTTTTCTGGCCGTTTTGCGGGCCCCAACTCGCTAGGTGACAGCCAGCGACGCGCGGAATGCTGTGATAAATTCGTGCTGCAAATATTTTTTCAAATTTCTGTCCTCCCTGCGCCTCCTGTGGCACGTGGCTAAGAGTGAGTAGGCCTCAAATGGGGGCGTGTTGTGTGGGCCAAATGAAATTCTATCTCTACTTACGTGTGTGTGCGTGGGTGGCTGAAGCGATTTATTTGGGAAAAGTGTCTGAGGTGGGAGTGTGTTAACGGGGCCGATACTGCGGCGCTGCGATAAGGAAAACAGTTAAATTATACACAGCTGAACTCCAGCAGCAGCTGAAGCTTTACCCAATTTTCGTGATAATCGCAGAAAATTGGTGTTGAAGATAAGCAACGAAAAAATTACATTTTATTACAGGTAAACTGCAGAAGCATCAACAATATTAATATCTCCAAATCAGCAAGAATCTCATGGTGTAAAGACCTTTTAAATTTGTTCCCTTAAACTTCAACTTCATAACAGTCCGAACTTTCTTTGTGGCCTGTTATCCTGGCCCTTTTGACCATAAAATTCGCAAAGAACAAGGATCTCGTTTCGAGTGTCAACACCTGTGGCCACCCAGGGTCAGTTCAGCTCAAGGTGGACACGTATTTACCTTCAATGCGATTGCAGTTTATCCAAACAAATGCCATCGAAAACACACCGAACACCAAGCACCCACCCCTCTGATGGCCTTGGGCATGCCCGCCAAAGTATGCAACAACTTTCGTTCCGCCGACACCGCCGCCAAGGTCGCGCATGTGTGTGTGTTTGCCTTCCGCTGGTGTTTGTCTTTTGGTAGCAGAAGGATATTAATGGCTGAGCAGCTGTTGAACCTTGGCAGAGACAAACAACAAATTGCCGGCGCCCGGACCTCCACCCAAAAAATAAGGACGAGGGCAACTACTCAGTGGATGCTCATGCAGGCGCATAATGCTATCTAATGTCCTTGCTTACAGCATCCCTTACAGCATCCCTCCACCCACCGGGGCAAACTTACACAACAATCGAAAACTCGGTTATGTGGGTGAAGAACGATGGCTCCTCAGGCTGCTGATGGAAAGTATGTGCACCCAAGGAGCAGGTCCTTAAAGAACCCGAAATGTTGCCTGTCAATGTCACATACTAACAGGGAGTTAAGGTTTACATGAAATAAAAAATGATAACTTATAAAGTAAATAAAAAATAGAATAGAAAAGGCTTATGGGAAAGTAAGCGTGAAAGAGATTTTCCTTATAATTTCGGAATAGCTGGTACTCAGTATCGGGTATCTCATAGTCAGCTCTATCTTGTCCTCCCAATTTCCGTAGCCTTGTGGCGCGTGTCCTGAGTGCAAGAGTTCCTTGAAAGGGATTAGGCAGCGTTTGTCTCTACGACCTTCGCTGGAGCATGGGTAGCGCAAAAATAAGAGAAAAAACCCTTTATTTATGTCATCCCCAGCCACCCACATGTACATGTGTGTGTGTGCGACACCCACTCAACAAACACACAGTGACAACATAAGCCCCCCTCTCATTGCCATTTGATTTCGCTGCCTGTGACATGTGACGTCCAACTTGCAACTCAATTAACGTCGCGTTTATTTCATTAGCACGAAGGCAAAGTAACAGCAGCGGAAACATTTGCACTTTGCAGTTGTCCCTAGAAAAAGAGTGGAGTTTACGAGAGAGGGGTCTCCAGAGGTCCTTAATTAGCTTATTTGATTGACTCACTTTTGAGCGCTGTCCCTTCAGTTAGATTAATTGGAATTCCACTAGGAAGGCAGGCCCTGAATACGGATTGATCGGAAGCGAAACTAAATAGTATTATTTTGCAAACTCACTCTTCTCTTACCTTGTTCATACTCCTTTTAATTACCTGCTGACTGTGTAGAGCCACTAGTTAATGATCAATGAAATAAATACCATATCCTACAAGCACTTTCGCTTTTGTCGCCCATTTCGTGTCTCATTTTGTGTTCTGTAATCGTTTTGTGTTGATTATTGACTATTGCACCTACTACTACTACTATATGTTGGCGATTTACATACTATTAGCAACCCGCTTTTATACCTATGCTATACCTATGCCCTGCGTTAATTTTCCATTAGTCTTCTCTTCCAATTTGAAATCGGGCAGGCGCATCAAATGCCCCACAAGTGGCAGAATGTCACCTTTCTGTCGCCGATGTTTTGCGATCACTGTGGGTCTCTTTTGCACGGCATCACGCACAAGGGTCTCAAGTGTCGAGGTAAAGTCTCCTACGAGTACATATTGTCCTATATAGTCCTTAAGTTCCCCTACTCTCTCCGCGTTCTCCGCGGCAGTGCTGTGCCGTCTGTGTCCTCGCTCATTTGCATTTTTGGCGGCAATGCCGCAGAGTTTTTAGATTGTTGCAATTTACAATTAGCAGCGCTTTGTTCGCGCCCAAGTGTGCACTCGTCGTTCTGCCTGTGTTGTGTGTGGGAGGAGTGTGTGTGTGTGTGTTAGAGTGCCTGCCAGTGTTGTGCACACTTGGGCGAGTTGTTTGTTGTTTCGCTGACAATTTTCCGTCCGCTTTTCCTGCTTGCCCCTTTTAGATTTGCCCGCATTTTCCCTCCTTTTCATTTTCTGTTGACACTGTTGGAAACTTGTTAATTTTCACGTTATTTAGTTCGTAGTGCATGTGCAGCCACTTAATAAATGTTTGTTAATTCGAAATGCCTATTAGATGAACATATATTTGCGTATTTGTAGCGCCTTGTTTACCTTTTTATGGGGGCCAGCATCCGACTCTATTTATTATTTATTTTCCGAGTCATTTGAGCTTCGCTTTTGGCCAAACAAATAATAATAATCAAATGCGTGGGTACTGCTCCCTGTTTTCTGTGAAAATCGTTGCATCCTCGAATCCTTTCTGAAGCCCGAAATGGTCAGAGTTCAAGTAACATCAGTTTAATATATTGTAGAAAAGTAATGGAATTTGATTAACTTAAGCTGAAAAAGTGATTATATTCCCAGGCCTGCTTATAAAAGCCAAGAGTTCAAGATTTATTGTTAACATCCAGAACAAACTGCATAAATAATGGAGAACACGAACACGTAAATAAATAATAATATTAAATAATCTACATTATCATTTACTCTTTCAAATGTTTTGTGTCAAAGTCAAAGCATATTCGTAGGTCTCCAATGTAGCTAGGGTTCTTATGAAGTCTAATGAGCCTTTCAGCTAAACGAATCAGAATAGATTCAGTTTTCTTTAAAGCTTCAGAGCCGAATCAACTTCAGTTACATTTTCCGAGTAGAGCAGAGAGGAACCATGGTGCGGGTTATACACTTTATTCTGCTGGCTGTCTTGCTGATCACCTTCCCGGACTCCCACTTATCTAAAGGTATTCCACAATGCGGCCATAATGCAATTTGCGTCGCCCACAGGGCCCAGTGCGAAGTGGGCCCTCACACCAGGCCATGTAGGCCAGGTGACAAATGCTGCACGAAGCGTATCCCCGAGTATTACTGGTCCTAATAAATTAATACACTGAGGCTTAATGTATTTTTAATGGCACTTGGTGGGTGAAGCTGCCCCCACAGTCAGTCGTAATATTTGACGGCCTGAGCAAAGATGGTCAGCTTCCGGAGGATCCTGGTTGCTCTTGTGTTCGCGATCCTTGGTGTCAGCTGTGGAAAGAAATCCAATGAGTGTGTAAATCGGAGACCACATAATACTTCTTACTGATTTTGTCTATATTCACAGCCTGCCATGGTGGCGTAAATTGTTTAACCGAAAAAAGAAAGAATAAATAATAACGATTAAATAATCTACATTATCATTTACTCTTTCAAATGTTTTGTGTCAAAGTCAAAGCATATTCGTAGGTCTCCAATGTAGTAATGAGCTAAACGAATCAGAATAGATTCAGTTTTCTTTAGTTTAAGCGATTTGTTATGCCAGAAAGTAAGAAAAGCTTCTGAACCGAATCAACTTCGGTTACATATTCCGAGTAGAGCAGAGAGGAACCATGGTCTGGGTAATACACGTTATTCTGCTGGCTGTCTT